>BOPP01000154.1:3057995-3072103 GCA_017312745.1 Gryllus bimaculatus
TGACCCACATTGATCAGAACCAGGGAGGCTACTGGCGCTGCGTTATCGCAATTCTAGACGAACAACGGGGGGAAACGAACTGCGAAAGAGACTTTATACTTCCACAATCGACTGATGCAATCAGGAAATCCGAAAGACCCGTGTCCCTTATCATCCGTGCAGACCCAAATTTTTTGAATGCTAGTAAACAAAATACGATCTTGTGCAGCGTCACCGACCCGCACTCCCGATCCACCTCCCCTTCTCCTTTATGGACACGTGCCCCTTCGAGCACATAATACAGGTGGAACCCTTGCAAGTGCTCTAATCTTAGTTGTAAATTTCAACAACCAAATGAACATGTGAAAATAAATTTACTTCTTAGCGAAAAGTCAGTGTCTTAGTATCTTCGAAGAAGTGACCTGCCCAGCCAAAACTTACCATTGCAGAACGTCCTCGGTACGACGTAATGCGGAGTATGTGGAAAAGACCCGTATCACTGGATTTAGGAAAGGAAAAAAAAAGTCAATCACCCGTTCGTTGCCGCGCGTTGTTATTACGGGGTTTTCTCTCTTCCGGTTCTCGATGCTTGCTACTGAATCGGAAGAAAACCACGGAAACCTTTAGGCATCAGAGCAGCCACTTGAGACTATGAAATTCATGCGGTCGGTTATATACACCCGATTTTATTTATAGGTAGGTCCGGTGAAGAATAAATCCCTGATATACACGGCCTGCATGCCGAAAAACTGAGGAGTCTCGCGTCCGGTCAAAGTTGATGCAAATCCCAAAGCGAAAGGCGTGCTCAAAACCTAAGGCGCCGTCACCGAGTGATGCTACATGCAGAGGATAGTGATATGCATCGTTTTAGCCCAACCAGAGAGTACTGCAATTTCAACTCGCACACCTGGAAGAATTTCATATTACAACACTGGAAAACTGAACACACTAGTGGAGTAAAAATAGCATGTAAAAGATAACTCGTTGGCTCGCCCTCGCGTAGCTTCAGGTCGACAAATTACGAATGAAAAGTACTCAAATTTTAATCACAAATTCTATCCTTTGCTAAAAACCTATCTTTAAGAAACAGAATTGAATTAAAACGTGGAAAAATTTTACTATCTCCATATCGTAGTTTCTAGGAAGCACCGAAAAAAATGTTGGAATTCGAAATTTTCCGAAAAAAATCAGGTTTCAACGATCCATGAACACTTGAACCTTTTTCTTTAAACGGTCTTTACTCTATGCCAACAACCAAAATAAATGCAGAAATCCCGACCTTGAGGCAAATTCTTCACTATGGAAACACTTTGAAAAAATGACCCTCAGAGTTTCATCGAACACTACCCCCAACAAATCCTATAATATAGTTTTCAAATTCCTTAAAGGACCTCTGCATTCTATCAGCCCAATGCGATGAGTATCTACTATATCAGATTTTGCGCGAGAAACAAATCGAGATCGAACGTTCCAGTCCGATCGATAGGCCGTTCGTTCTACAGTGCAAATGGTACGGCCGCGAGACGCCACAGGCTGAGCGGAGCGGAACAGCGCTCCGTCATCGATTTTCGAGGACGAATGCCAACTTGTCGCTTGAGTTAATGTATCGAATTGCACTGACCTTGGTGACACATGACAGGCTTTTATGGCCTCCTTCCCTTTTTTCAGAATTACTAAATGAAAATACACGGTTTAATATGATGGAGGTAAAGACTTATAGGATGTGATGAGGTGAAAGCTGGGATGGGGGAGGGGGTGTTCGTAAAAATTATAGAACCATCCAGCATTTGAAGTCGTAGCTTACTGCCGGCCAGATCAGTTCAAAATGAACTAGTGGCGTTCCAGCTCCAGGCATAATTCTGACAGATCTAGGCGGGGGCGTTGTCCGAAAACGTGGTGGTGCGCGTACGCCCGACAGTCGAAGCTCTGTTCCGACGTTTCGACCATTTTTCTGGTCCCGTTGCGCCTCACGGCTGAGTATGTACCCTGCGAATTCGCGTGCGGTATATGTTCTATACCCGTCTTTTGTGACGATTGAGGACAAGTCATCCTTACTCATTCACTTTGAGACAAACCAGGAATTCTATGTGTATTGTCTTCGTGCAAACCTAACAACCGCCTTTACCAACCAAACACGAGGCCGGACGTCGCTGTATGCCATGAAATTGAATTGAATTAATGCCTTATTGTTACCCAATGAACGAGACTCGGTCACGATCAGGCTCCCTCTTCGGTACGGACACGCAATCATTACTTCTTTTCGCTACTTTTCATCAACTAGAAGAGATAGGACGGTTTTTTTCTTGAGCGAGAAACAACGGCGATTTTAATTTATCTCAGAGACTCATTTAGCTTGAGGAATCCTTTACCATGCAAGTAAATCGCAATGTGGACAGCCCGCTTTACTCCCCTCCGAATAGGAAGGGTGTTACGAAAGGATTTTGTCGCCCTAAAAACCCACGGGCTGTCGATCGTTTGATCCGGAACTTGTGGTATCTTACAACAGTCCGGTTACGCTAACCTATTACACCATCGCCGCCACACGGCCAGCCCGTATACGCGCCGCCAAGGCTGCAGAAACAAACAAAAACGTACTCCAGTGAAACGACTACCGTGCTGCTTTAGTCGTAGGTACATAGAGTGTCAGTACCTAGAGTGTGAATTGATAAATTATAAAAGAGCTTATTTCAACTACTTTACTCATAAGGTAGTTTTCTCCTCGCAAACATTATTTGACGAATACTGCCCAGAGTGCTGTGGTCGTGTCAGGAATGTGCACAAAACATCGAGACTGATCCATTATTGCTCTCTCGATTTCAGCTCAGTAAACTTGATCCTATCTCCCGGAGGGAAAACGATCTAGGTAGTTAAACGAATTATTTGGAGAGTTTACTTAACAACACAGTTTTACACAGCGGCAGAGCCTCAAGCGCAGCTAGAATAATCTACATAGATATGTGACTGAATCCGCCACCCACTGGTGAAGGCAAATTGGAATAGCACCGCTGTTCTGCACCCAATCAGTGCCATTCTCTGCGGAAAGTAAATTTTGATTTTATACTTGCCATGGTTACCTGCAACACCTCCCCCTGATATGAGTTAATCACGCTTTTCATCAGATCGGCTACGAATTGATTATTCAATCAAGGTCCAAAGTCAAAAACCCCTTAATACGTGATGGCAGTTTCTGATACTAGCATAAGACGGCTGATCAGCGTCCTCCATCTTTGAAGCAACGTTTGGAACTGGATCCGCCTCCAAGCTCGGGGGCAGTAGCCAAAAAGCTTAATTCTACCAAAACTCGTAGAATTATCCCTCTCACATTTGCCCTTGACGGGTAGATGCGAGTGATTTTGTGCCACGTTAGTTTACGAGTAGAGACTACTAGTAGAGGGAATTCTGAGACACAGATAGCACTGGCGGGGTCGATATGCGTCGTCCCTCAACGCACTCCTATTTAAAAGTTGCCGCCCCGCGAAAGTTTATCCTGCGGGCCCAGCGACCAAAGAGAGGCATCCGCTGGCCGAGAAGCTTACCAGCGCCGGCCGCTCACTCGGCCAACAACCGCTCCGGCCCCAGGTCCCAGCGTGAACGCCACCCACCTCACCCTCTATCGGGCAAGCCTGACCGGCGGACCTTCTCTGCCCTAGCGGGGACAACAGCCTGCTAACAAACAGGCATTCACAATTGGTGCTGCGGGTGTCCCTAAACGGCGGACCCCGAAGGCCCACCCTTAGATGACAGTATAGGTGCGATGCAAACTTGCTTGTTCCCTGCGCCCTCCATGAGTATAGTGTCTTGTAAAACTTAATGGCGCTTTGAACACGGTTACAAACTCGACTTATGTCCAACGGTTATTGACCAAAGCACACCACATAACATTATAAACTGCTATATTCTTCATCCTCATACATCATCAAATTTAGGAATCACTTGCATTAACCTAGCATTCTCTGTTATTGGTGAAATACCTTGGTTTGGTATCTATGGAAATAAAAAGCATTTTAGAAATCCAATTCTATTTTATTTTAAGTGGATAAAGATAACATATAACCAACTAGGACAGAGGACAAGCTCATCTGCTATCCTCGTATTCCTCTATGTCCCCATTCTTATGATCGCCTCGTTTACGGTTCTGTGATACTAATCCGCTCCATATAACGTAAGAGAATTATGAGGCTCACTGTGGTGGTCTTATGCCTTTATCGCGGCGGAAAGCCCCCTTTTGTTGTGGGTCAATAAATCACAGACCGTGACCTGTTTGTTTAAGCCTTCTTATTTTTTAGTAATTTTAAAATTTTTAATGACATATGCTACCCATATCACAGTCCTGCGAACCCGCAACTGAAACGTGTATTTACCAAATATGAGTCCTGACAGCAAACCAATGAAATCGAGCCAAACGACCGTCAGGGCCACGGTTACCCAGAAACAAGAATCTATAGTATCTCGACTCCACCCACCAATAGACGCTTATGCGTGAGCAATCTGGACCACCGATATTTCTAAGGCACAGCACCCTGCTAAAAGCTTTCATCCCCGTAGTCACCCTGAAAGTTTACTTGAGTACAGCATTTAAATTATGTAAAGCAAAAAAAATTGAAAATGAAATTCACTCTAATGATTCGTTTTTAAACGCATCCTATGGTTATTGTTTTGAAGACGTAGAATGTATATTCATTTAAAAACTAAAATAAAAGTATTCAAGGTGTGCCGATTGGAACGTTATAACTAAATCTTCTAGCGTCATGACGACTTTAACTCTTTAAGTTTTCAACAATTACGCCTTTGCTGATCTAATTAGGTATCATTATTGCATTTTTTTCCCTCTCACTTAATCCCTGTCCGTATCAAAGTATTGTTGATCTATCACTCATTAAAGCACTTTTCATAGCACGTCAAAATTTAAATAACAAATTGCGAAAAATATCTGGCGACGGGAATAATGCCAGAGTAGCCTAATGGAGATGGTAGGAAATTCAGCGCGCGCGCCACACCATCGTACTCTAGCTTATATTATTATTAAAAACCTCACTGACCGAAGCGCTCATTCCCATACGATAGCGTCTCACACACAAAGGTAAAAAGTAAAACCCTTTGAACTTCGTTTTATCCGCGCCACTTCATGCCTGTATGCGTTCCTTGTCTCGCACCTACAGCTTTACTGTACTATATATACTCTTACAACTTGAGCTTAGGTGATGCCACACTCCGCGGTAGGCATGCATGACGGCAACTTTTGCTCCTCATCTGCGCTGTTTCCCGCAGCACCACACGAGGCCGACGCCGTTATAAGCGACTACGTCCAGCAGTCTGTACCTGCCCTTCATTCAAACTTAAGAGTTTTTTAGTTCCCCGCGACTGGTGGGAGTAATAGAGAAGAATTATGTCACTTAATGTTGAAAAAAATTATACTCACGAACGGCACCTAAGCACTAAAAACTACGTACCCCTGTGGGCCCACGAGATGCTGCCTGCCCTTTCCGCTGCGTCCCCCTTTATTTAGTAACAACTGTAAGCTTAACGCATTTATGTTCGAGCGACCTGTTGCGAGCCCCTAATGTCCAATTCTTACGATCAACCTACAGCGCCTGGCCCATCCCGCAATACTACTTTTTCCGTACCGCACCACACATATCTCTTTTTAATGATGAGGATGCATCGTGAGCTAATATTTTGTCCGTATACAATAGGTGAGATGAACCAAGACGCGCCCGCGGCGGGCCCATTGTTATGACGCCAATCAAGGAATAGGGAAAAGGCAAACTACCCTATCAACAGCCCGGTAACGAGGTTACCCAGCTATAGTCACTACTCTTCTCAACTACCATGCCCTAAACACCCATCAGCGGTACTTGAATTCCTCATGCTCCTAGCTATGTAGCTCATGTCGATATGTACCTACCACCGTGGACCTTCGAAAAAAACATACGACCTCACTAGTTAATACCACGAATCATCATACCGCACTCTCTCTCTCCCTCCCTCCCTCTCCTCTTCCTCGATCCTCTTCATCACTCACAATTTTTCTAATAGGTATGACATGAAAAAATATTTTGCTATAATAGGTATTATAATACATTATAGAAACCTCCCGTCAAACTAGGCCCTATATAGTATATATATTTAATTACTATATTGTAAGGTTGACGTTGGTTGTGATAATCTACATTAAAAATATGTATTCTCCTCAGATCCGGCAATTGCTTATTCTCATACGCGAATGCAGTCCAGTAGAACAATCGTCACTGCAATTCTCTACGCGAACTATTTTTATGATACACAAGAGAGGTGGGAACGAACAAGGAATAAAGACAGCTATAGATAGCGAAAAATAGATTTAATCAGAGTTTCGATACTTTTTCAGAACTTAAACGTCCAGTTGCCTCTTATGATGTGTGCCTCCAAAAAAGTTTATTTTAACCAACTCTTGTATGAGCATAACAAAAACCATGAATAATGCGTAATGCTATAACCGAAGAGTGAAATATTTGAAATTGCATTGGACATATCCTGTGCGAGAAGCCGTCTCCTCATTTCCTTGTTTGCGTCCGCGTCGCCGTTGTGAAATATTGCTGTAGAACTAAGGTGGTGTAGGGATGGCCGCTGCTGTTGTATTAGCGGGCGGACATGACTCAGGCACTACCATACCATACAATTTAGAAGACCGGTCGGGAGATTAGAGTTTGAACCTGCTGACACCGTGTCTCTCTGGAGGAGATACCTGAAGAGGGAAATCACTATCCAGTTGTATGGAAACACCGCCAGCCCATAGAAAATGACGTACGATACACAAACGTGACTATTGACGAGGGGCGTATTTTAATGAAATGTCATTTTTTTTCTTTTCACTTTAGAACAATGTCATTTAGTATAGAAATTCTTTTTATGTTATGACGAAACGAAACAACCGACTTTTACATGTAATTTTTTTTGTTGCATTTTTTCGACGATTTCGACTAATAAGTAAATTTTAACGTCACTTTTACTGCATTTTTTTCGCTGATTTAATCGATTTTAATATTGTAATGGTACTTGCTTCAAACAATATTTACAAGGTGCAAAATATTTAGAATCTGTGAATTGAAATTAATATTCTGTCATCGAACTCAACCTTAACAATTGTGAATATGTTACTTTAACTATGTATAATAAATAAACGATGTATGTACTTTTCAGTTCTATTAATAATTTTCTAGTAAATTTTATCGTTTCATTACTGTCAATAACAAATGTTTTGTATTGCCCAGATTACCTCTGCGATAAGTACTTTCATCCGTTTGCAGAAAACGCAATATAAAGTATAGATTCGATGTCTTCCTGTTTGTAAACATGTGAGTGTTATCTTCTCATCTTTTGAGAAATTTTGCAGAGATAGGATTTCACAACTATTGTTTACAAATAGTTCAAGGTACTCAAGTGGTTCTCCTATCTTTGTGTGCCACGTTTCTTTCTGAAGATCTTCGAGAACAATTTTTAAATGCCATCCGATGAATTATATTTGAATGTTTTTTTTAGAAAAAAGTTACTAACTTCCCTGTTTTTTATAATAAACACGAAGCAAATAATGTAACGTAGAATTGTTTGGTAACACCTTCTGGTAGAAGATATAAAATGCATTGACTAACTGCGACGTGATGAGACAGACAAAAACCTATTGAAAGATTAGATTTAGATATTTTTTTGAGATTTATTAATAATTCTGCCATAAAGTGAGAGAACTTGGTGGCAGAATACGCTAACTTAACATTACAGAACTTAACAACTATACAAACTCAACAAACTTTACAAAATCACATGAACATTTCACCGTGCAATCTTTCATAGAACTCCACTTCACCAAACTTCACCAAACTTCACCGCACTGCGATACAGCGAGCTGTAATGTCTTTCTACGCACCCCGTTTTTCTCATAATAATAATAATAATAATAATAATAATAATAATAATAATAATAATAATAACAACAACTTAGCATTTTTAATTGAATTGTTGGTGAGGTAGATACCTTTTTATTATGATAAATGAATAAAGATATTGTCAGGTATCAAGCTGAGTTAAAGCTGAATTAAAATATTGATACCTGACAATATCTTTATTTATTTATCAACTTAACATTTATATGCATCAATGACCAAGAAGGTCTAAGAGATGTGTTGCGAAGAGGAAATAATAAATTTTAAAAATATACATCGGAATTTAACAGCGTGCGTATCGAAACGTTGCCCACTTTCTTCACAGTGGATTTAGTTGAACCTGACAGTATCTTAACAATTCAGTTCCTGTAGATTCCTGTGGTTCCTGTAGATGTTTCCCTTATCACCTACGTGTGTGGTTTCATTCTAGCGGTTGTCGTCGCCTGGAATATTTGATATATTTTATTTTATTTAATAGGTAATTATTACAGACAAATTAGCTTACTTGATCCTATGTGGCTAGGCCGAAGGCCTTTAAGCCAGTGTATAATACCTACATCCTTTCGCGTTCTAATCTTTCGAATTCTGGTATTCACCCCAAATGGTCTCTCCATCGCATCAAAGCCGCATATTTGAATATTAAAAAAAAAACTTATATTTGATTTATTATTATTATTATTTAATATTTGAATATTAAAAACATAAAGATTTGATGGCAGAGTTTGCTCGCTTTGAGTTAGCGATTGGAAACTTCTTAAAATATAAATTCAACTTCTATGCATACAAGTTTGTTGTCCGTGAACTCTGTGACGTCAGTAGACTTTCAACTATTAATGTTAAGGTAAAGTGATCGATGTACGGAACTTAGAACCTCTTTGCTTGCTCTTCAAAATTTGAAGCTCCTGGACACCAAACGTTTTTATTTTCACCGATTCATTTATTTCCGCGCACGTTTTCTTGAGCTCTCGGTTTGCTAGTTACGAGAGGAGTCGGGAGTTTGGTTATTTTCACAAAAGGAATTTTATATAAAATTTGTAGTTCGTTTTTCAATGCAAAATAGTTTCTATTACACGAAAACGAACCTTTCTGGTTATTATATTTTGTCTACAACGCTCGTTACTATAATTTATTCTTAATACAACTAATGTTGGCTTAGGAATGGGGGGGTAGGTATTCTGGGGCTGAACAAAACGCGTGCGTATAATAATTCTTCGGCTTCCGCAGACCTCGAGTTCCGAATCGTGCAAATGGCCAGGCGTGCGCGCAGAGCTGACTTTCAGCACAAACGTGCAGAGTAAAAGCCTCCCCAAACCTCTTGTAACAGATCACAATGTGTGATTGTTAAAAGAAGAAATTTATTTAATAAAAGGCGTGAAATCATGAACTTACAGGTGCTATGGCCAAAACACGTACTTTCATAAAAACAAGTTTATTACAATCTTCCACAGGTACAGAATAACCATTAACAAGCGAGTTCAACAATGTTCAAATAGATGTACCGAGAAAATCCTAAATCGCCTTCAACCAAGATGATGTACGAAATTCACTGCAGTAGTCGTAGATTTCCTAGTCCAGGAGAGAGAATTCGTTTCACTAGCCGCTGCGTAGTCACTGAACACTATATCAATGTAGTACACTCTACTGCCGGGAGGCGCTGACTGACTCTGTACGCTGAGCGCCGGTTTATACTGCAACATGGACATGATGGAAGCATTGGTTGCGGGGCGACCGATAACAAATGGCTGGCCTGGAACTTAAGTGGTCTATGAACATTTTGCCTGAACTCCGGGACAGTAAATTTGATCCGAACAGGTGTGCATCTATAAATTCTAAAGTGGTTTATTTGTCATTTGTCGTTGTAGGTGCCGCATAATGAAAGTAGCACCTTGACAGATGGTTTTAATTTAAGACAATTCTTCCTTGGTCTTAGTCCCTTTGTGTTACACAGACATTAGTGGTCTATGAAACATTTTGGCTAAAATCCAGGTTATGGTATATTTGATCTGAGCAGGTGAGCATCTATAAATTCTAAAATGGTCTATGTATCATTTGTCATTAATGCCGTATAATGAAAGTAGCTTCTTGCAAATAGTTGTAATTTAAGACAATTCTGACGTAGTCTTAGTCCCTTTGTGTTACATAGACCATAGACCACTTTAGTTCCAGGCTAGCCAAATGAAGACTTGTCCGGGAATGCGTAGAAGAAGGAAGCACAGGATGGCAAGCATGAGTCACTGGAATTCGGAAGGTGTACATGGCATCAAATGTACTGCTCGGTAGGGAAAATTAAATGGGTTCGTAGGCTTTCGCGGCCGGAGTCAAAGCATTCGCGGCTATCCGAGATGAACCGCGTCTCGGTCAATTGTACTGGCGTTTCGGCAATTTTGTTGGGGCCTTCAGAGCTATTGGCTATATTATAACAGCTTCGCAGCAGTCTAGCTCTGAAGAAGGCCACAGCAAGATGGCCGAAACGTCAGTACAATTGACCGAGACGCGGCTCATCCCGAATACCCAAGAACGCAGGGAATATTAAACATTTATTGAAAAAGTGGCTCGCTTGCTTTGCACATCAGAAATTGAGAGCTCCGATCATACCAGACAGGGTGCGAATACGCACACCTCGTTGTAGATGCGTAATGTGGCAGCGTTCGGGTGGTAGATGTTTTTATAAACAATTGACAGCAGAATTTCAGTGGAGTTAATACGAAAAAAATATCAATAACAATATTACGGCGTCGAGTATGTGACCCATCAGGAACGTAAAGGGTAACACCTGGAAAAAGCCTTGGTAATAAAATAATTTCAGAGTTTTATTTTGTAACGTAATGGTTTCATTTTGATTTCGGTCTTAAATTTACAATAAATTATTGTTTTTTGTAGTTGTTGTTTCTGTGGTTTTTCCTTATAGAAATTAGTTTCAGAGCTTTCCTGCAGAACAATTACCTCTAGAGGATATTTTGATGAAATGATTTCTGATGATGTGTGCCCTAGAAAATCCCACTTTTATCGCTTTTATCAGTAAATCAATGGTCTTGAACTACCACTTCAACTCATCTTCCATTCAAACTTCCATTTTAAGGGGCCTTGAAAACTAATTACATGTACATGACAGAAATTTTCCATTCGAATATTATAAATTTTATCATTTCTTCTAATCTTATCATAATTTCTGTTTCAGTTAGCATAATTTTTCATATTCGACACTGAACGCTGATATTTTCACACTTTTCGAGTGGAATACATTCAACTATCAACATTCATAATCGCTGCCTGTTTTACACTATCTTACAGGACCACACTAGATCACAAGTTAAGGGTTCATACCCGTTCTGTTTCTTCCTTGCACTACTTCGGAAATTTCTTTTTTTATCTTCTAGGCCTTTTTAATCATAGTTCATTGCCCTTTCATTTATTTAAATTAAATACAATGAAGTAAGAAATAAAAATACTGTAGAAACTCGATTAACACTGGTAATGGAGGGGGAGGGGTCAGACTGATAAATGACAACTAAGGTTAAGCGAGACGCTTTTATTTCTCGTATTAAATGTGGAAGTTTCCCTTAAGAAAAAAATTCCCAGAACCAAGAAAGTCAAGAACTACATAGGATGCATTGATTTCGTTATGTGTTTTCTGAACTCGGTATCTCAGAAAAAAATGATACAAACATAGCAAGTGAACGTATGATAAAATGTATAGCACTTATGTCCGTCAGTGCTCTAATATCCTCAAGACTGCAAATAGATTACTGTCAAGGTAGAAATTTAGCTTAGAAGGTTCTTTTAGACTTAATGATCTTTTACAGCCAGTAAATCTACTCCATGGGACAGCCGG
Source organism: Gryllus bimaculatus (assembly GCA_017312745.1). Lineage (NCBI taxonomy): Eukaryota > Metazoa > Arthropoda > Insecta > Orthoptera > Gryllidae > Gryllus > Gryllus bimaculatus. Next base: position 3,069,723 of record BOPP01000154.1, read on the forward strand.
CTTCACTTCCTCTCTAAGGGACGGAGTACGAACGATTGTTTCACCTTTTAATATTCACGGCTACGATAGCATTTGAACCTATTAACTTCGGAAACATTACGATCAATACTAGACAAATGCCGCAGTAGTACCCTAACGAACGGGCTAGGGATGATTTTTTTTCTTCCTCTTCCTTGTCCTTCCATATCCTCACCCCTTGCTTACACACTCTTATAGTACACTTATAAGAACTACATTACCACAAGTATCGGAGGAAGAGTTGGGTGTTTAGAGATCGCCCCAGCTGGTTTGGTAGCCCGCAGAAGGGGAGAGATAACTGTGAATATCTCCCGCAAGCTGGAGTGTAGATCGACACCAAGTAGCTGGGGAGGAATCTCGCCATCTCCCGCAATTAAAAAAGCATTCACTACACTAATGGGACGAATTGCCATAGCAGTTAACATGCCCGGAAATATCGAACTATCGAACTGTAGATATAATAAAAATATTTATGTATTTAACCACCTGGTCAATGTTGAAATTTAACAATTTCATGGGGGATATGTTTCCGTTTCTCAATAGCGAAGATGTATTCTCGCATCGAGAAACTCCCGCTGCAACTGAGCGTGATGCAACTGTTGTAAATTGTTTTGGCTGTGTTGAAGAAGTTGACTGCTCCATCTCCGAATCGGTAATCGAACCCGGATTATCTAGTATGCGCCCAATTTCTCTAACCACTCGGGTTACCTTGACAGTTATCTCTTTGGAGTCTTGAGGATATTAGAGCACTGACGGACATAGGTTTTATGCCATACATTTTATCATAGGTTCACTTGTGATGTTTCCAACTTTTTTTTTGAGATACCGAGTTTAGAGAACACTAGACGAAATCAATGCATCTTATGTAGTTCTTGATTTCCTTGGTTCTGGGAATTTTTCTGAAGGGAATCTTTCAAGTGTGAACCGTAAATAGCTCAGTAATTTGTGTAGTGAAATTGGGTTAAATAAGAATACTGTAAATATTACAAAATTCTACAAAATTTTCTAAGAATTAGATAAATTTTTAGAATATTGTACGTTGCTGCATGAGATAGAAAGACTTTGATGTTAAAGAAACTTTGTTTGAGTAGTTGGAGATGAGTTGTATCAACGTTATTCAGCTATATGGGGTGTTTCAATAAGGACTTCACAAGTTTGAAGGCTAGTATTGATTTACTCGTTTAACTTACTGATTTGATTTTGATGTTAATATTTAGCGAAATGCATAAAGTTTATTTGACATATTAAAATTCTACTTAAACAGTTTTAATGTGGCTTCCATTGGTCATGCGGCACACATCCTATCTGGTGTTGGTTTCTTTCCACACCAGCTGCAGCTTGTGAGGCATAACTTGATCAATTGAGAGACATTTTGTAGCTCTCATGTCTGGTCGAAAATCTGGTAAGGGTGGAACAATATCTGGCCTTCATGAACCTCCAAAAGAGAAAAACAGAGGTTGGATCCGGAAAACGAGGGGGCCATGCAATTCCCGCACCTCGGCTCAACCATCACATCAGCATTTCTCAACACACCCTAAACAGTCACATGTGGAACACGCAGCTGTTGAGAAGCATACTGAGTTGATTGTTTAGGATTGTTAAGGCTTTGCCTCACTTGCTCAAAGTCGTCAGACGCATGGGGTCCACCAGAGGCTTTGCTGTAATTTTTACTGTGTGTCCAGGCGGTGAAAGCGCAGAGTCATGGCGAAAGGTGCCAGACGTTTTGTGTCGCCATTACTGGACTTTACCTCAGGGGCGTGGCACTTACGTTATATAATTGTTGTCCGGAGTGACGGGCGCGATCCAGTGGCGAAGAGTGCCAGACGTTTCGTCGCCCATTCTTCGCGACCTTCCTATGCAGTGGATCCCCCGAGGTTTCCTATGCTTTGGAAGATGCAGAATGGCGACGCGGGACATAACTTCGGCACTTCGTCATGGCCGGCTTGAGTAAACCGCGGTCACCAACGCCGGCCAGCCTAGTAAAATACGTGATATCCCGGGGGGGAAGCCTGCTCTCCCACGGCTTTGGGCTGTGTCCTAATAAATCGAACATTGTTTTTATTAACAATTATGCACGTAATTGATAACAGTGTGGGCCTACATGGAGGTTTAACATTCCCCACAGTACGAAAATTTCGGAAACAAAGTTGGTCATTGTTGAACATTTCATAACGAAAGAAGCAGTAAGCTAATTGCCGGGGCCGGTAGAAGGCTACAGGAAACGCGGTAAATTTTTCTTGAATCTGCTGCTTAAGCCGCTATGCAGCGCCGCGAAATCGTACTAGAGAGTACACACGTGAGTTTCAAAAAGTGCTATATTCACTTTCATAATGACGCGCAAAGCGCTTTTAGTCTTTGTTGGT
>BOPP01000154.1:3072296-3100896 GCA_017312745.1 Gryllus bimaculatus
TAATAATAATAATAATAATAATAATAATAATAATAATAATAATAATAATAATAATAATAATGAGCTTTCACTCGATGGCAGTTTGTTACAGAAAATTATATACTACACTAAATAAGAATTTTAGGAAGGATAAAACCTCCATGCTTTTGACAAAATATTCCGATGATTTGTTAATAAAATGGTATAAAACTGCTTATTTTTACTCGCACTTATGTGAAAATTTTCTTCTCCGAAGATATTTCTTAAGATTTGATAAGTGATAGTAGTCGCTGGGTGCCCAACGCTGGACTATAGGGTGAATGGTCCATCTCGTTGAAGCCACAATCCTCCACAGCAATCTTTGGAATCTGGGCAGGAAGCACAGATGCATTGTCATGAAAGAGATAAAAACCGTGAGATATGTTCGATTGAGTGAATTGTTCGGTTGCAAACTTTCAGAATTACAATGAAAGACAAGGCTATCTCCTGCTCGAAAGCTTCTCCAATTGATGAGCGTTATCTTGGACCGGCCAGAAACGGTTAGAACCGCCTCTGCACGAGAACACTTTGTTGTAGTTGTTTATAACTTGTGGCATTTCGAACCCGTTGTGAAGACACCTATAGCAAACTCCTTTCATTATCTCTTGACCTGCCTGTCAGCTGAGTGCAATCTGTGTTGTTAATTGAGAAACCAGACCCCACACGCAGAACAACGGTATAACCACCGATTGGGAACAAGAAATATCAAAGGTCATGTATGTAAGGGGGTGGAGATAGGACTAAGCGTTGTTTGGGATACGCGAAAATGACCTTCCCCACACTTTATTGGATAGCGGGGTACCGCAAGGGGCCATGGTAGTCTTTTAGACGCCGAGTCTACAAGGAGGAGACTAACTAGTACTTAGAAGACGAGCTTAACTAGTTAGTCTTAGGAGAATAACTAGTACGAGAACGTCTGCGCAATTCTGAAGCACCACTAAATGAATCCTTTGAGTTGAGTCTCGAAGACGAAATTTATACTGAAATTAATTTTTGTAGCAATATTCCCAATGGATGGTTGGTTGATTCATATATCATTCCGAGCTCGTCCACTTCAGACTAAGGTCATTAGTCTGTAAGTGTAGTGCATGTGTTTTATCGCAGAGAGGTGACGGTGAACAATCCCCGTTGAATGGTGAGATCCGACGCCAACCTTCCATCGGCTAGCGAGGTTTTCCCCAACCAGGTATCTCCCACCTGCGGGGCACCGCCCCAGCCGGCACAAGCTCTAAGTTCCCGACCTGTCTCCCGACATGTGTAGATGTAGTGCATGCATGTGTAAGTAAGGGTGAGAATAGGACAAGGAAGAGGAAGGAAAGATCGCTGGCGGTCCGTGGTCCGGTTGTTAAGGTATTGCTCCGGCATTTGTCTCGTTCCCTTTTAGAGATATATTTGAAAATTTGAAAAAAAAAATGGAAAAAAATAAAAGTTTAGGAAGGTGTTGTAATAAAATTGTGTGGAAGACTATGTAATAAAATAATTGCCATTGATGTTTTACATAAAGTAACAACACTATGTGTGTAAAAGCACAGGAAAATGAAGACTGTAACTCTACCCCTTTGAAAAAGTACTCGTTGAAGACCGAAATTTGTTCATTTGCACCCGTTAGTTTTTGTTGCAAAATTACGAAACTAAAAAAGTAAATAATACTTTCATTCGAATAGTAGAGAATACTGAATCCAAAGCATGTTTTATGTAAAAAGCTGGAGAAAATAGACATTGAGTAATTTGTAAAACCACAAATATCAGCAAACATGAAAAATGGCGCGCAATTTAAAATACAGATGACCATTGCGAAGAATAAACACTTTTTTAAAATTGTTTTGAACAAACCACAGATGTAATTTTTAAATAAAGTATTTTTTTGAGATGAAGAGAAGGAATTTTAAAAACAATTGCACCATTTACAATGAATTGAACCTGCACTGCCTCTTCTACTGTACTGCTGTTTCATAGGGAATATATCGTTTGAGGAGTACATTTCATTTGAGGAGGAATTTTGGAAGCCATAAGTGAATCACTCCATATATCGGAATGATTGTCTTGCTTACTAAACCTGAGACAGTAAATTTCTCTCTTCCTTAACAATTTGACTCATATTCAAAGTTCCTCTTTGAAACAAACAGGGGGTGTGGCAGATTATCTGATGAGATATAATCATCGTTGTGCATTTCACTTCAAGTGACTCCCAAGCGACAATCTGCCATAACAACACATAATAAAAAATATCACTCTTTAAATATCTAGCAATGTATTTTATCAAAATATGGCCTGATACTTATCACCGAACCTATCCAGTGTGATTTTATAGAAATACACGCGCTCTTATCAAAATGTTTTGAAATTCGTAAGTTATCGGAGAGAAATACATGAAAGATGAGATTCAAAGTAAGATAATGTCTTTTAATTGGAAAGTAAAAAGATAAAGATTCATAATTAGAATCAGGTGTTCCCTTCACATTTTTGAAGTAGATGCAAGGAAGAAAATTATTAGTTCCGGATTTTTCCTTCGCAGTATCTTTCATGGATACATGTGTCAGTTCTAAATCTGATTAGACGTAAGATAATTTTAATTAGAAGAGTATTTTAATTTTCACTCTCAGACCATACACCCCCACCTACCCTTAATCTTAAACAACGCCCAAATAACCTGGTTCCCTCCTAATAAACCAATAAGAAATCTAAAATTAAACATTGTCACGCGCCTTAATTGAAAACAATACGTAGACATCAAAATTAACCAAGCCAAAAATAAATTACATCAACTCAAACCTCTTATAAACAGGAATAGTCATCTGCCATACAACACAGCTCTGATGTTATATAAAACTATAATAAGACCCCTGTTGCTGTACTCTTCTCCAGTAAGGATAAATGCTTCCAAAACACATTAAAAAATACAAATCATCCAAAACCAATACCTAAGGGCAATAACAAATGCACCATGGTATGTTTCTAACAATCAACTACGTAAAGAATGCAAATGTAGAGCTTGCCACCCCCTCTCTGTATCTCTTCTTTCTCTTCCGTATTTTCCTCATCATTTTCATTTGTTTCCTTTCTCTTATTTTTCCTTCTCTTCCACTTTTCTCCGTAAATTGATGATGTTCGACCCTAAGCCGCCATCCTGATTGAGGTTTTCTGGGTTTACTCAATCGCTTCAGGCGTATGCCAGGATAGTCTCTTGATTTGTTTTCCCAGACGTAAATGTACAGCTTGTCCTCCCCTCTTAAAATGTTACTACTCTTAATGTATGTAAATGCAGTGTTTAGGCGGAAGAGCAGGTCCTTTGGCCTGAGCCTCGTCATTAATAAAGACATTATTATTATTATTATTATTATTATTATTATTATTATTATTATTATTATTACTTTTATTATTACTATTATTATTATTAACATTATAAAGAATTCAATCTATAGCAATTAACTAATCACATACCTCTCCTCAAACTTTTATATAAATCTCCTGCAAATACCATCTCTATCCGAATTCAAGCCGCGCAGAAACACAATCCACAACACAAGAACATAAAACCAGTATCCATTCCATGTGTTTCTAAAAATTGTTCTCTGAAATGGAATAAATAGAGATGCTTCATAGGTTTCCTCAACCAATGTATTAGCTATAAGAATCTAGTTATAAATTAGTTTCTAAGCTACCAATGCATGTGACAAAGTTATTGCAATAACTAAACCATATAATCCCCTTGAAATGTAATAAGTATTTTTTTTAAAAAAAGAGTATTCATACAACGCGAAGTAATATTGTTGCTGTTAGCGGCAGCGATGGTGTAACGATTTGCGCATCAAACTGTTTTACCCAAGTTCACGGGTTCAAACCAAATCGAAGCCGTGGATTTTTAAGGGCGAAAAAATCCTTCGGAGGTGAAGTAAAGCCGGCTGTCCCATGTTAGTAGATTTACTTGCATGTAAGAGATCCTCAAGCCTAAATGACGCCTCTGAGCTAAATTCAAATCGCCTGTTTCGTCACCCAAAAAATACCTCCTTTCTCCGCTAGTTGATGAAAGCAGCGTAGCAAAATTTGCGTGGTCAGAGGGAAGAGCGGGCTTAATGGCCGGAGTCTCACCACTTAAAATGAGGCATCAATTCAATTTACTACTGTAATGTATCATAACCTTGTGATTTAAAATGTCTAATAATTAACTCCATTCTTGTTTCACTCCACACTTGAGCGAGTCAAAATCTGTAAACTAATAATTATTTATTACGTTTCGCCAAGTTAACGCTTCTACAGTACAAATTTATAAATTTTTTGTAAATTCGCGAAGTCGCCTCTGTACAGGAAACCGGAATATGATCATATTGATTTGGGAACCTGGCATTTGGTTTATATTACCTGCTAATATACACACACAAATTTTAACAATGCCATCAATATGAGCAGCCATTATTTATTGACAAACACCAGATTTCAAAATGCTACACGGCGAATTCTGCACTCCGCACTTCGCTATATACACCAGCTTTCTATAGAACCAAAACATAAATGATACATGAAATTTACCCTTTAAATACAACATAACTGGAAAAAAACAAACAAATTCAATAACGCTCACTCATTCATGCATATTTAAACTGCATTCATTTACGCGAGTACTCTCGTTTTGGAAATTTAAAAAAATTAACTCTAATGGCCATTACCGATAATTACTTAGTTGGTTACAATCTTGGCTTTATTGTAAGGTTGTTGCGTCACCACCATGGTTGCTGGACCACGTCAAATTGCGCCGTCTCCGCTGCTGCTATTATTTGCCACTTCTCGTCGCGGGTGTCATCCTTTTCTTTTCAAACTCCAAATCGAAACACTCGCGAACTATTTTGCTTACTATGGAACATCACTCTACGACATCCTACCTAGTTCCAACCAACTTTTACACGAAAAACGCCAGATTTCACTTCTGCCACGATGTCAGCATTACCAGATCGCCAGTCCGTCTGTTTGTATGCTTTGTTGCACACCTTTTTCCTCACCATTTCGTCGTTTAAAACAAAGGACAGCTTCTCTCTTCTGTCAAACTCGCTGTACATTTTTATATTCCAATTATATATATTTTGATATCCACAGTTTCTTCATTGTAACACTTTCTAATTAAACTTCAAATAATAAAGGTAATTACCCTTCCCCTATTACAAATTCCTAGTATTTTATTATCTAAACGTTTGTGTAATCATCCATTTCTTATTTCTTTCACTTGTCTTTTCCAAAGATACAAACATTCATTCCTTTAATATAAGATATTCATTGTTAAATAATAACCCAGAGTTCGAGCGACTGTGTATCCTTCCTAAACGGCTCCTTGTTTATTTATTTATTTTTCCCAGGTCTGCTACTAACATAGTGCCTTGGATTATTTTAAAAATAAACACTTTGTACTTCCACCCTTGTACCTTCGACTGTTTCCTTTTATTAAATACGTCAGATTTTCGTTATCTTATTGCATCTTTTTAGTAATCGTTGTGACGCGACCAAATGGTTCGTCACACTATATCGTACACGATATGAACCAAGTTTTCAAATTCTCCGCAAGTGCGAACGATACGGAGAATATCTTTTGTTTATCAAGATAAACAAACAAACGACTATGGTCATGATAAATAATCCGGAAATAACACACTGTACTGGAATAAAAATAGGAAAAGGTGGCTCAGGGCGTCAGCTGATGTCACTGCAGTGCCTCTAACTGGGAGGTTCAAGGTTGGAGTCACGACAGGGGCAAGATTTTCGATACTAGCTACACAGCTAGGTCGAATTCAGTTTCTGTCTGGGGGAGAATTCCGGCGGCCGGCTGCTCTGATTGGTTGTTTTCCATGGTTTCTCCGATCAACACCACGCGAATGCCGGAGCAGTACCCTAAAAATGGGCCACGGACCGCGCGCGATCTTTCCTTCCTCTTCCTTGTCCTGGTCCTCACCCCTCTACACACTAGCATTACTCCACACCTCACACATGGCGGAGACGGTGGGGAGCTATAGAGCTCTTCCGCTGTGATGGTATAAAATCACACCGAGCCGAATTAGCGCGAAGCATACCCTAACAAACGGCGCATGTGAACGCGCGCATCTTTCTTCCTTTTCTATTTATCTCCTAATTACACACATTACTTATCAACGTACTACACAGATGCCGGTTTCGGTGTTTCTCCAATCAACACACAGGCCGAATGCCGGAAGCTGTACTGCTCAGAAAAAAGCCACGCCGCGCGCGCGATCTTCTGTCCTACGTGCCTTGTCCTGTCCTCACCTTACACTAGCATGCACAACTCCACACACTTGTCGGAGACCGGTGGGAGGCTTAGAGCTTCCTTCGCGCTGTGATGGTTAAGATACAACCAGACGAACTGCGACAAGCAGTACCCAAACAACCGGGCCATGAAAGCGCGCGATCTTTCCTTCCCTTTTCTTATCGTTATCCTCCCTAATTACACACATTTACACTTATGCAGCACGTACTACGCAGAGTCCGGTTTCGGTTTTCCAATCACACCAGGCGAATCCGGAGCTGTAACTCTAACCGAAGAGCCCGCGACCTGCGCCGCAGATTCTTTCTACCCTTTTTGTCCTATATCACTCTTGAACACACTCCTCACTTACATCACTCACACAACATTTCATGCCCGGCGAGACATCAGCGGGAGGTCCAGTCTGGGCGGTGTCCTGTGGGGAAATCACCTGTTGGGGAAACACCGTAGACGAAGTGTAGGGTCGCGCGGATTTCACCGTCCAATCGAGGGTCACATACAGTGTGACAGTACATGGTGTACCACAGCGACCACAGACCAGAGCTTCATATAAAAATATAATTTTATTAAACAAAGACCAAACAAATATAATCACTTAATATCCTACTAACCCTAGTCTCTGTATAGACTACTTCACTCTGATCGAGGGCGATCAACCCGATCTGAAGATTGTTTGATTGTGCATTCCCACTCCTACTTTTGAAGCGCGACAGAAGCCTAGCTTCCCGGACCGGATGTCAGCTTGGGACACAAAGTCCGTTCTGGCGCACCAAGTTGTGTTTGCTCGATCGCAGGCGGATCTTATCTTATTAAGCGCGTGAATCGTAGCATCTCAAACCATCTTCACTCGGAAAGCACGCACACAGCATCGGCTCCCCCGTGACCGCAGTCACCGCCAACAGGATCGTACAATCGAGGCTTCGTCAACTATGACTCGAGCCTCGCAACCTGGTCTCGCATATGCGAACCGTCGTGCACGAGGCGCCAATGTTTGTGCACACCACGAGGTCATCCCACTTTCCAGAACCCAGCCCACTCTCTGTCGCTCTGTTATATAGCGAGGCTCACGTGACTTAGTAGTCACCGCACCCTCGCTTTTAAACAGTGAAAAATTTCTAAACCGGATACCCAAAGCCTTGTGTCTCCCGTTTCGGTCTGCTTCTTTGCGGAAAACACTCTCTCACTTCTGGGCGAGCTAATCCTCTACAAGCGTCCACCAATAGATGAACACGCAGCACGCTGGCTAATACGTCAAAACAACCAAAGTCTCTAAGCGGCATCGACCGAAGCCTGCTTATGTACAATACTCTAGGACGCAGCCAAGAGCGCATGTACAAAATAAAGGAGTAGATACGATCTTATATAAACGGTAAGGGGCGACTGGCACTCCTCTCGCTCCTTAAATATTGTCAGAGTAAATCCTATTCTCTTCTCCATGCCCTGAAAATGAGACCACGCCAATCGTTTAAGCGGTGCTTGTTTTATCCTCGGAAAAAATAAAGAAAACATTTTGAGCGGTTTTTGAGAAAATTTTTTTATTCATTGCTTTAATTGTAAGGAGGATTTATGCAAAAACGTCACGTTTAAAAAAATTGTCCATGAACTTTTTTAAGAGCTGATTTTATTGAACATTTTCTTAAAGGAAAATCTGTCTTCAACTTTGTAATTTTGAAATGTTAACTTCTTCCAATTTCCACAAATACAAAGAGTTTACAGGAAATAAGAGAAGCACTAAATAGATAAAGGGCGAATTTATCTATTGATTAATATCAAGTATGAAAAAATCGGTAAAACGGTTTAGGAACTAGCTTTAACCACAGAAGGATGGACAGACAGACGGACAGTCAAACGTTTTGCCATCAATCGATTTTTTGGTATCAAGGACCAAAAAACGGATTTTGACCACAAAGGTGTGAGAGAAAGTATACGTAGGAACATAATTTACGAGTATACACTTTTTTGTTACCAGGGCCGAGTTTTTGTAACCAGGACGGGGCCATTGGAGCAACTTAATACTCTCAATAATCTATATTGCAACATTCTATTTTGAGAAAATCGCCCTTACTTAACACAAAGTCAACACAAGAGAAACCATAAAATATTTGGAAAATTTTAAAATTATTTTCAAAAATTCTCATTTTGAAAATACATTTTTACGTATTGCGCGGGGGATGTTACTTCTTTGGTTAGACATTTTATTGGCTATCAGAAAGTGGAGCCAATTTTCTCTCTCTCAGTATTAATTATTGCAACATTCTGTTTTAAGAATGTAGTCCATATTTAACCAAACCTCGTCACAAGAGAAAACAAAAAAAGATATTTGGAAGATTTTGAAATATTTGTTATCAACTTTGGAAATCTAATTTGACTAATTGCGCGGGTGAAGTTGCTTCTTCTGCCGCCATTTGCCGTTCTTGTTCCCGTAGTTCGTGTTGGGTCACTCCAGCGGTTGGTTGTCTTTCATTCGTTGTGCTGTTGAATATTATAAAGAGTCGTTCTACGTCGCTAACTGAGATATGTTTGGTGTGAATATTTTATTTATTGTGTCCTTGAGTGAAGAAAGTGCCTTTGCTGACTGGTGGAAGATGTATTTGTTCAAAATGTCTCGGCGAGTCACTGGGCACCTGCTCCAGGTGAGTAACTTGAAATGTTGTGGTTGATGTTCTGTGTTCGAAGGTGTAAAATATTTTCCCTTCGAGAATTGTGAAGTTGATTTTCTCTCTTGGATATTACTGCTTCAATGTTTACTGTATCTACATGAAATAAGAAACTCACGAAACTTCGAAGTTTTTAACATTGTACTTACTAGCTGTTGTTATTAAAAAATATAAAATCTTCGTGATTTGTACGTGTGTTTATAACACATCATGTATGTTTCTCTTTCTGACTGAATGTTAACGAGTAAAAAGGTATTTTATTTTTTTTTAAACCTGACCACGTTACAAGTTAATTTCAGTTTATGTAAGAGCCGTGATAATACATCATTAGAAGTTTTTACCCCCTGAACTGTTCACCACAAAGCCACGTTTATATCATGCCGCAATTTTAGTCAAGTGATTTTAATAAAGAGATCATTTATCTTCCACGTAGTAGAGTGATATATTGTTTTTGCTTTATGTTATACATGCGTGAAAAACCTCTGCACCTTTCCTGCGTTGTGATTCGACTATTAAACAAGTAACTACCACTTCGCGATATGTATGACCCCGTATGCTGAAGAATCAAATTTTCTTTCTCTATTAGTTTTAATGGTTAAAATATCACAGTTATTTTAAGGGCGTCGTATTGTGAAATGTCTTACCAACCATTTTAACGATCCCTTTGTTATATATTTGTATTCAAATGCGGAAAAACTGAGAAATATAAGATGTTAGAATGCTCACGTATCCAAGAGCTTTGAATATGTGATCTACGAATAAGTAAATTGGAGTTGTGTGGCGATGATTGTGGAAAAACGCATTTCTATACAATGCAAACACTTTGTAACTAAGTTAACTTAGAAATAAGCAAAGTAGTTTTGACACTGCATTTATTGCAGTGTCAAAAAACCTTTTTTAACCCATTAGAATGATCTTCAGAGTACGTTGAGCGACGGGGATTCAGGTAAACAGAAGAACAGACAGCTGTTCTACCAATCTCCCGCCCAACGCAATTCCATTGACCTTGAATATAGCCAGGATGGCGAAAAAAAGTTTTCCTCAATAAACTGCGAATTGTGATGCCACATCACTCATTTCTCATGATGAAAACATGAGTATCCTATACCAATTCTTAAACTTATAATAGCAGGTTATAATATCATAAATAAAGATCGCTATTTGATAGGTATTAATGCCATTAGGAGAATTTTCTCTCGAGGCAAGCAGCCGTATACTCACTCATGACAGGAGGGTTGCGTACATTAGTCTCATGCATGTTTTGCAACCGCGGTGCAATCTGTTGCGGTCTTATGCAGCATGCAGCTCACCCTATTTTGAGAATCAGTGGGGGTATTGGGGGTGCTCCTATGATTGCGCCTTGTTCCGGCTCTAATAATTTGGGAAAGTGGCTTAGCAAGCAACTGGGCCCCTGTTTCTTTCTTCCTCCCTTCCCTCCCTCCCCTGTCCCTCCATTCCCCCCTTCCCCTTCCCCTCCCTCCCCCCTTCCTCCCCCTCCGCTCCCCCCTTCCGCCCCTTCCCCTCCCTCCCCCCTTCCCTCCCCTCCCCTTCCTGCCCCTTCCTCCCTCCCCCTTTCGCATCATCCCTCCCTTCCCTCCTCTCCTCCCTCGTCCCCACTCACCTCCCCTTCTCCTGGCTCCCTCTCCTCCCCACCCTCTCTCCCCTCCCCACCCTTCGGGGAGTTCCTGGGGTAGCAGTGACCTTGAGTCCTCGCGACAGGCGTAAAGGAGAGGAAGGGCTATTGCGGTCATTGATTGATTGACTGACTGTTGGGGATTCCGGGAGCGACAACTAGTAGTCATTAGCCCCGTAAGTGTAGTGCATGCTGTGCTAGGAAGATGGCGGAGGTCTTCCCTTCGCTGTATGATGAGATCGGCGCCGACCTATCGTCGGCTAGCGGGGGTTTTGTCAATCAGGTATCTCCCACCAGTGGGGCAAGCTCTAAGCTCCCGACCGATCTCCCGTAGTGAGTGTTAGTGTGTGTAAAGAGAGAGGATAGGAGAAGGAAGAAGTAGGAAAGATCGCGCGCAGTCCGTGTCCCATTTGTTAGAGTACTGCTCCGGCATTCGCCTGTCATTGATCGAAGAAACCACGGAAAACTCTATTGCGGTCGTCACCTTGGAGGTTTTGTAGTAATCAACTTCAAGCAATCGTCAGCTACTTCGATCATCTGGGCATGAGTAGTTAGAGGGGCAGCATTCGTGGATGCTGAATAATGATGAGTGTGGTCGAATGATAGATTGATTAGTAATGATTCCGAACGCGTCAACGACTACGGTAATTAATCCCGTAAGTGTGGTGCATGTTTAAAGTTCGGGAGTGAGTTTGCCCCGCTGGATGGCGAGATCGACGGATCATGCTGACCTACCGTCGGTTAACGGGCTTTTCCACAACCAGATGTCTTCCATCAGCGGTTCACCACTTCAGGTAGGTCAAACTCGAAACTCCCGACTGCCCTGCCCCCATGCGTGTGTCTGTTTATGTTAATTACTAAGTGTTGTATCCTTGATTGTTATTGGGTTGCTAAAGGTATCGAAAAACACTGCACCATCAGTTTCGTTTCATAGTTTTATTTCAACTAAAATTAAACTGTACATGTTGCGTCAGGTATGAAAAACAAACTAGCATCGCCATTATAATAAAGTGGAGAGTCAAGGCTCAGCTCCGAGATGGCGCCACTGTGCACCAATGAATACCAAGAGATGATGCCAATGCGTGTCCAGATGTTTTTTTGTCATGACAGTAAGGGATGAGGATAGGACAAAGAAGAAGGAAAGATCGGACGCGGACCGTGGCCCGATTGTTAGGGCACTGCTCCAGCACTCGGCCGGTGTTGATCGGAGAAACCAGATCGTTCCGAGAGACGTCCGTCCCGACCCTCGGGGAGGCCCCGGTAGGGTTGGTAGCCTTCCGCCTACCGCCAAAGGACTGCCCCCGCCCCCTCGCCGGCCTCATGACGGGGTCCAGCGGTCACATTGGCAGGACGTTCAAGCCCATTCACAATGCAAACATAAACATAAGCATGGCGTTAAAAAAAGTTAAGGACTACATCCATAAGCGGATTCATTCATAATGCGTTCGCATAAGCATAACGCGTAAGACTTTGCTAAGCATATCTGTTAACTTAAAAGCTCGCAACTGTAGTACACTAGATTTTGGACCGAAAGGCTTTTGCAGAATTGTTTGGTTATTGAATATCATAAGAACAATTAACAACAGCATTCCGCTGGCGTATGTTCAAGTGGGCGAGAAACATTTCTTGGCACATGTATTTGAATGATTTTGTAAGGGCATTATTCACTATTTTTATTTTTTACTTTATTAGCGTTTCGAAATTGTTTCGAACCTACACTTTGGTTACTAAATAGCTCTGGGTTTGTTTACATGGTGTTATTCAAAGTTGAATTTTAAGAATACACAAATTGTTTTTCCGACCTTCGCATAAGTCACAAAAAAACTTTTTAGGACATTTCTTGTAAAACATGATATACTCCATCATTGGAAGTATCCCTGCGTGGCACAAGATCCTCACATTTTCACAGCGAATCCAAATCAACATTTATAAATTCCGTACCTAACCTCAAAAGGGCCCGGTGCAATGGACTGTACTGACGAGCGCCTTGGTGCAGGTTAGGGCACCCCAAGTGCGCACAAAGAATGCGCACTGATTCCGGGTCATTGTGCGAATGGAACATGCGCATCTTTGCCTCAGTGCGCTCTAGCGGCCCAATAGGAAACGAAAGCTGCCCTGACTGCACACTAGCGATAGCATGCTATTCCTGAATCAGGAATCCTGATGCTCCCCTTAGAGGATATGGAAAGCAGTTGGATGACTGCCTGCGAATTATCTGAGGTGACGTGATGATGAGAGGTGATCGTGGCATTTTGGAACCAACATTCGCCTGTATGACTGAGAGAAACCACGAAAACCTTATCAGGATGGTTGGCCTGGGAATCGAACCCGGGCCTCCCGACCGCGAATTTTACTCGTTACATCCAGAGCCATTTCGCCGTGTAGAAAAAAAAGTGCAGAACGTTACAAAACACGATATTACTAAGTAATTTAATATCACAGAATTTGAATTTTGGCTTTTTGGCATTTTTTTTATTTCAGCATTTAATGAACAAAATAGAAATGGTAAATATATTTTAGGAGAGTCAACCGTAATGAATGTCTACTGCCTGCTCTTTTAAAAATAAATACGCTCAGTATTAACATACAGCGATGTGCGCTCTATGTAAGGTGGGAAAATCCACTTCTGAAGGTGGATTACAACTGATTTTAGAATTATGCTCATAAAAATGTTGGTGATCTCTGAGCAACATTGTCTCGGCCCTCTCAGATAACTTTGTAATGTCATCTCAGCAGGTTTTGAAAAGAGTGTGTGTCTCATCGTCATTGGTATTCCATTCTTTATCAATTCGCTTGGAATTTCTCCTGGATCCGGAACCTTTCCACCTATAATTTCTTTGATACATTTCTTAACCCTCTTCGATTACTGTAATTGACATTGTCATTAAAGAAATAATTTTTTTATTGCTATTGGTGCTTAGCCTGATAAACACACTTGTGTTTGTGTTGATTGGCAATAAGATTTGATTGTTCAAAGCAAAAAATATTCTTTTAGTGAATGCTGATGTTGCAAATGTCATTATTAATGGTGCTAATTGAAGATGATTTAACTGATTGCGATATATGAAGATTTCATGAATTGGTTTAATTGCAAAATATAAAATTTCTGTGGATGGTTGAACTTAACATATTTTTCAAGTGGACTTTTTCAAAGCGATTGCTCTGTGAATTTTTTTAGTGCCTCATTAGTAAAATTCTATTATATTTTGAAAATTTCTGAGAATCTAAGTGGAGATCTACTTTGGAAAGTTCTAAGAAATCTAAGGAATGCGTAAAGTGAAGTTTTACATAATCTCAAATTCTCCCATTAATTTCAATGTGCACTCTATCCAATACTCTGTAACATATTTGCCTATTTTTTAATTCATCAATTTCTCTTTGCTTTACTGGTGGTTCAACAATACTACCTAACTGAAGAATACTCAATTTTTCAGTTGCTCCATATAATTACAAGAAAATTCTTTACATATAAACTTAGAGATAATCTTCTGTAATTTGAACATTTCTTGTGAACAACACGCTACACCAAGAGTTTAGTTTTGAAGAACATTATACAACACCACTGTGAAAGCAAACAATTTTGCAAAAATTATATTGTAATGCTGCCTAAGGAAGTACAAACATCTTTCAACTTGTAAAACTGTATAATCATCCCAGCTTTCTTCTCAGTCATCACTTGCAAGTCCTTCAAAGAAAGAAAGAGATGATGTTTGTTCCTCCCTGCACCTGTAAGTCTAGATGTGAAATTCCACTTTTTTACCACACCTCAGAGATTATATTTTTCTTAAAGAATTTTAGATTTTTAAGATCTTTTAGGTGGTACTGACAAAAATGCCATTAAATCTGATTGTGTTTGGAAAAAATCATGGCATTGAGGAATCGAAGAAGTAGTTTGTTTTTTTAATTAAATTCAGAACATGACTATAATGATGAATGAAAAGAACAGTCCATTAGCCAGCAATTTCAGTCCATTAACATTTCCTGCCATAGCTAAAGCATTATTACATGTCTGCACAATTAATTTGCAGCTTTTAACGTTTCCTGCAATTTTATTTTGTATGTTCTGAAACAAATCGGACACAAACCAGTTTTCCCAAACTGTTATTAGTGAACTATAAATCTCTCTTGAACATCATTATTGTCAGCATCTCTTTAAACAGTGGATAATTGACTCTGATTGGAACTATCTGTTGTTGCTTCAATGACAATTTCTAGCCGACTTGATATTTTCTAATAAAGAATTCTTCTTGTATATCAAATTTAAAATATATTTTATTTGTTTATATATATATATATATATATATAATAATATAATATATATATATATATATATATAAATATATATATAACATAAATTATTGCTGTATTGTTGATTAGTAGAAGAAATTAAAAAAGCTACATTTTTGAATATATATAACTTCTAAGGGGGCAGGACTGAAGTCCTCATTGGGTGTACCAGTGTTAAGAACTATTATAGTTTTATGTTAACTGAAAATGTGTGTTTGCAAGTTTGAATTTATTAAACATTTAAATACATTTTAAAAAAGGAGGAACAAATATTTAAAAGGAAATAGAATTTGAATTATTTATATTAATATGAAGAGTACATTTATTTGGGTTTGAACATGCATTTAACATACATACAAAGTGCAAATGTAAATATCACCAGAACAAAAACATCAACAAAAATGTTACAAAAACATCAACAAAAACAGTTCTTTGTTCTGACTTCATGGCTGTCCGGGTGATGCAGTGTTGTCGGCTGAGAGACCAATGTTTCGCCTGTCATATCCCAGGCTTTTTCAGAGTAGTGAAGCAGGCTTCCTCAGGGTAGAGATGCAGGCATCCTCTCAGCCAACAATGCAGCGTCACCCGGACCTCATCTTATATTCGGTTAAATCATTTTATTTATTAACTTTTTTACAACAATTCATTTGAAATGTAAGTTTTCATGTTTCATATGCCTTTTACACACTTAATTTAGCTAGAATAAATGCCCTTTTTATGCCTATTTTAGGTAAAATAAATGTTTGAACTTCTAGTCTCTATTTATGGTTTTATGACTTTTAACAATAGAAATAACTGGATTATACTTCTAAACTTAATTTAGTAGATTTTCATATGTTGTTGTTTGTTTTTTTTGCCTATTTTAGCTTCTGAAGCCTATTTTTAGTACTTTACCCTTATTTTGGCATTTTTATTTCATTTTCATCATGATTTTATTTCTGTTTTTTTCTACTGACACTGATCTTGATTAAGCTGGTAACTTGCAATTCTAACAACACGAAGACACTGTCAGGTTTTGTCCTTCTCTGGAACAAGAGGCTCTAGGGCCAGGTACTGATAAAAATCTAAATGAGAAAGGAAGATGACACCATGCTAGATTTTTGATTTCCTTCATTGATACCAACAGGTTTTGTTCATTACAAGTAATTCTATTCTATGGCCTCTGATCCCTTTGGAGAACAGAGATCTCTGTGTATGTATTAAGATGCAACCCTTCTCAGTGCTGATACTGACACAAGTGCAAAGACTGAAAACTATTATATTGTTTTCTCTTACGCCATTCGAAGATTCCAAAGGAAATCTACAATTGCGTTTCATGGAGATAGCATTGCGAGTGAAACAAATGTGTAGTCCTCAAACCTGATGGACATGTGCAATGAATATTGCAAAGAAAAGAACATTTCCTTCCATGAAAGTGCTGAGTTAAATTTTAAAATTAGAATAAAATGTTGAATAATTTTAACTATTAATTTGTTACAATAAATTATTTTAAATAATGATTTTTCATTGTTTACATACCATTTTGCATCCCTAATTTATTCAAAATAAATGTCTGATAGCATGTCTATTTTAGTAAAAATGATTGCATTTTGCCTACCTATTTTAGGTAAAATATATTCCAGAACATCAAAGCTCTAATTGTAAGTAATGCTATAATCGTTATTTTGAGAGCACTTCTTTTGAAGATTTATTTTCTTTCATAAATGCAATAGGCATAGTATCACTAACTTAATTGTAATATTGGATCTACCTATGGATTGTGTAATGAAATTGTCAAGCTAGAAATTGTTTATAATAATAATAGTTTGTAAATCATAAAAAATATTACAATTACAAAAATATTTTACAAGAAAAAAATAAATGATTCAAATATATATTTTTTTCTTTGTTAAAATGTATTTCATTTTCTTTCTTCTATCTTGACCAAAGGTAGTACTCATGAATAGCATCTCTTCAAGTCTTCATTGTTCTTGTTATAAAAAAGATCAAAAAATTATAGGACAAACAAGGTTTTTTATATTTCTTCTCATTCAATTACACATAATTTACATACAAAATAATTGCGTATTATACAATGTTGTACAATGATAAATTATTTACAGTAATAAACTAGACAATACTGATTTGCTGCCGTCACTTGTACATTTTTGTACAAAATTAGTTCTTATAATAAATACTCAGATTCACATTATGAAGTGACATTATAACACAATATAATAAATGAATATAGGCCTACAAGTGAGATTTTGTATTTTTTTTTGGTCACTCAAAGTTTTTAAATAAAAAATTCAGAATTCAAGGAAATACAGAATATCCTTCCAAACTGCGGCAGTATTTGTGGACTGTGAGAATGCAGTAGACATACAAAACTGAAAAAGAGGAAAAAAATATTGAATTAATCTGTATGTGGTAAAATTGGGATCAGATCCCACCCTTTTATTTAAACCTCTGCGTTAGCTTTTCCCATATTTCTTTTTATGTACGGACCTTTTTGGACATAACATCAGTGTAGGGAAGTGTGCTGTAAGTACTCAAGACATAATTCACAGTGTAGTACAATACAGTACAGAAAGAACCATATCACAATGATATTGTAAAGTATATTATACTGCCTGCAATGTCAAATTCAATTTATCCACTTTGATTTTCTAAAGTCAAACTTTATAAAAATTATATCATTTCCCAACAAGAGTTATTAGAAAACAATTTATTCTTTAAACTGTTGCTTGTATAGAGAAAAGTGAGCATGTAAGAATGGCACAGATTAAGTTTATAAAGGTTTTTGAAATCTCAAATGTTTGCAAATTTAAATGAACTAAAAGGCTTCACCACAAAAGCAAAGCTTGGACCCTGTAGTGCTACTCAAGTGGTATTTTCGTACAAAATATTCTATAGAATGCTAGTACATTAAAAGTTAGGTGAAAAGAAATATCTGAGAGTGATAGTAAATGAAAGTAAAAAAATATAAACTGTAGAAAATTATAATAAACAATGATACAACAGTTAATCTATTTATTTAGATGTTTCAGTGTTATAAATTATGAGAGGAACACTTTTTAGTTGTTTCCTAAAAACTACCTTTAAAGACTAAGAAAGTTTCTCCAACCTATGATTTACTTCGAATAATGGCTGAACAAGTCCACTCTAAGCAACACAATTGTAAGGGTGTCAACAATCAAAAATTTGTAAAAATGTGTATGAATTGAATTTTTTTATTTAAATATTAATTACATGTGTTAATTTTAACAGAAATGTTATTAATTTCGATTTTGAACTGTAATTATTTTATGCTTAGTATTCTATTACTTTCTCACCTCTCATTTTAAATTATTTTCATGGTAAAAGATGTTATTTCTTCCATTGATACAAACTGATTTTTACTTATAAAACGAGTTAGGCCCTACATTGTTGAACAAATTCTAAAAGGTTTAATTTTATAGGGTAAAAAATATTTTTTCTGATTTATTAATAATGAAGTCTTAGTATAAACCTTACTTTTGAGAAGCTTTCATAACACTTCACATACTCTACCATTCCTCACAACCAGCGTGTGGAACACTCCTTTGTTGCCCTTCTTTATTCCATCAAATATGCATGTTCACAGGTTCATTTTATAACAATATCTTTAAGTTTTCTGGGTTTCTGAATATAAAAATGATTAAATTGGTTGTTGTATCTTGTTTTCAAGATAAGAGTTAATATTCATGAGTTCGAGATAACATGTGCTGTTTTCTGGATCACTTTCCATCATCCATCAGAAATCAGTTAACGTGGCAACACTTTATTTTCTCTTGTACCTTTATTCCATCATCAAAATGTCTTGATCAAAGTGCTCACTGTGCTGATCATTCATGTCTCTCAAATAGGAATTGCATCTAGTAGTGAATGCAAAATGTGCTTTTTTAGTGACTCATTTTTCTCAGTCCAACAAATCTACTACAAGACCTTTGATGTTCTCAGCTTTGAAATTTTCCAGATAACAATTCAAAACATTTTTAAAGTTGATGTTGTTGTGAAGTAAAATAAAGTTTCATGTTGAAACTGAAACTAGAGAACTTTTGGCACAAGTAAATGTATGCAAAACTCTATATATCGAAGCATTTATATTTTTTGTAAAATCTAATTTTTAGCTTATAGTAGTGGAAGTAAATTTTGTTTTACTCTATCAAAGGTTCATGAGTTTACATTTGGAATTCCAAAGAATAATGATTGTCTTTCAGGAAAACTTTTCCTAGGAAATTGGATGTTTCTGATGCTGCAACCTCATTCATACGGAAATAAAAGTACTTAAGTAGTGCATTCTTATTGTGGTTTTAATAAAATGTCAGATACTCTTCACTCTCCACAAATTTGCCAGAGGTCCTTTTTATAAACTACTGTTAGAATTGTTTTCATACTTTATTTCTTTCTTATGACATTACATCGAAAGGGATGGCAACTAATTTTTGTTTTGTAGAAGCTCTCCTTTAAATCTAATTTTTGAAATGTCAATAAACATATGCCATCAGTAAGGGCAAATACCTAAATTAATGTCTTTGCAATATAAGATATTATTTTTAGTTTGAAAAAACTGCTCCAAAAAACTGCCCCAATATTTAAAGGAAAACCTGTAATTCAGGGAATACTTTATGACTTTTATGCAAAATCAACAGCTAAACTAGAAATTGTAAAGGAATAGTCAAATTCAGCACTTCCAATTTAGTCAAAATTAGCTTTCTTCATTTTGATGTTAGTTTGTATGTTTAACAGTGAGCTGGTACACATTGTGGTTTTAAAATATTGATGAACATTCAAGAAGACGCACAAAACCTTACGTATTAGTAAGTGAAAGATTTCTACAGTTTATATGTTTGGAATTATTCATGCGTTTATGAGCAATAATTTTATAAGGTCAATTAAAAATCTAACAATTCTGTTATGAAAAGAATCCATGGAGTATTTTAAAATTAAGAGTGAAGTTCATAAATTAAAATAGAATTGCAGAATTTTCACTGACAAATAGAAGAAGTAGATACTCAAAAAGGTAATACTTAATTATTCACTATGTGAAATATGGACAATGTAGGTGTAAGAACAATTTGAAGAAAATCCTTCATGTCTATCATACACACTTTTATACTTTCAAATTAATGTTTGGAAGGACATTTTACACGGCTAAGTTTTACTCCTAGATCTTAAAAGAAGGCTAAACAATATTTTCCTAGAAAATTTAAATCCTTTTAAATTATCAGGACAAATATTTTGCCTAAAGGCAGCTCATCTTAATTATCAAATGATGTTTTAACAAATACTGACCAAAACAGAACTATTATGAATTGTAATTTAAAAAAAATATAATATCCTTATTCAATTCTAATGCCTTATGGTTCATTTTTATAATTTTCTTTACACTAGGAAGTTAAGATTATTGTATCATTTGCAAGGATTAATCAATTAAGTAGATAAAGTCATTAGAATTCATCTCCTACTTATTTGTGAAATTCTATTGCAAATGCAAGGCATTTATAATCATTGTTATTTTGTTACTTTACAAATATGATGTGCAAATATATTTTTATTTTAATAAAGATGTTTCTAAATCATCATCATCATCGTATTAAAGTTTAGGTCCCTGCTCCTTGCCCTACACTAGTTAAGATATTTCCTCTTGGTCAGTAGTTAATTACCATCTTTGGAAGAGAATGTGGTTGCATTCTTCCTATATGTTCTTGTCATTTTGTCTGGTATTTCTGTATTTCAGTGACCACATTCTTTGTTTTCAGTGTTTTCTGTATTTCTTTGTTCCTTATTTTGTCTTTTCGAGATACTTGCTCACGGATACCTTATTTGAACTGTCTATATTCTCTGTTTGTTTCTCTTTGAGTGTCCATGTTTCACTACCATATTGTAGGGCTGGTTTTACCACTATGTTGTGGATTCCTTTTTTCCTTTAATTGTTTGTGTTTTGTTTCTGAATATTATTATTGTTAATACATTTCAAGTGAAATGGGAGGGGGTTACACCATCATTGCTCTGGGAGACATGACACCAACTTTAGCTACAACAATGACTAGGATTTCAAAGGGCTTCTATAACTTTCAGTGTGATAAAACGTACCATCTAAAATGATCATCAGAACAAATGGCACAGCACACCATGCAGATGCATGAGCTACCATTGCAAGAATAAATGCAGATATACCAACTACATTTTCCAAGAACACCAGCACAATATACAGGAAAATCCAGGCCATCACATATCTCTGTTGTTGCTGTTGACATACAATATAAATAACACATTTTAAAAATATTTCTGTTTCTTAAGAATATGAAATTAATACTATAAATTTCACAAAAATTGATAGAAAATGCAATCAATAGTGTGAAACAATAAAAAAAAGTTGAAGAAAAGCTTCATTGAATTTGAAAATACACATTTGAAATTATTGAAAAGTTCAGAAACTGAAATGAAGATGTCTTAATATGATAACAAGGGTGCATATCATCAGATTTGCACATGAAACTTAGATGATTTAACTCAAAGCAATATTCTCATGACATGAACCAATTAATTTACTATTGTCATCTTGATATGTGATCGAAATGTGTGTCTCATGGACTCCTAAAGTATTGTATTAGTCAGTTACTGTAATTTAGTCACATGCAAAATAATATTCATTCTGCTATAAACCTTTGAACTGCACCTTGTGTTAACCTTGAAACTGTACTCTGTATAATGTAATGATCTATTGAAACTAACAATATATATATTTTTTTCTACATTAAAATACTGAAATAATGATCAAAAGTTCATTAAAGGTCTTAAGCAACTTAATTTGTGAGGTTTCATCTATTTTTCCGTATTCATTGTGATTTAATTTATAAAAAGTTACTAAGTACTTTGTTGCAAGCAAATTTATTTTGCAATAAAAATGAAAGATCTTCATTACATGAAAATAATTTTTAGAGGGCAATGTAGTGTGTTTCTTTCAAGGGCATGTAGATAGTAACTGCCAGCTTTTATCTTCTTGGTAATAATATGCATATAAAGTAGATGTGTACTTTTTAACAATTCTTTTTATCATATTTTTTATTGAAACATTAATTGTACATCTCTATCATACCAAAATTTAAATAAATATGTCTTGTAAGTTAAAATCATTGGGCAAACAAATGTGAAAATAAATAAATAATTCTTAAAGAAGCTCTGTACTTAATTACTTTCAAAACATTTTTGAAAACTTGTTAGCTTTTCTTATCAATAATATTATTTAGTTATATTATTTGGTGTTTTTTATGGCACATGATAATAATTTATTCCAGATTTAACTCACCATCCATGCACCTCGCAGTATTAAAAAGTTTGACATTAACATAATGGCGTTAATAGTTATCATAAACACATAGTTAAACTTTTCATCTGAAACAAAGAAAATACAGAATTTTTAAATCAGTGAATTTTAACTGGCAATATACTTCATGATTCTCTTTGGGTTATAATAAAGCACATAATTCCCAATTAGACCTATATTTTCATTAGCATGTTTGAATGTGCTGATGTGATTTCAAAACCTTGAAGTTATTTTAGAAATTCCTGCTTTTACAATTAGAAAATGAATTCATGAAATAATTTCATTATTATGAAATAGTTAACTGCCCTATTGAAAAGTTAGTATGATTTATTCACAATTTTACAAACATACAAAACCAATAACAATTAATGAAAAATTAACAGGGTGTGAATTGATCATTTTCACTGGGGTGGGGAATATGAGTGAGTGAAATGTATACCAGTTTTGCAAAACTGAAGTACTGAACTAAGTCTGAATAAATTCTAAGAGGCAAGGAAAAATCAATGCTCTTTTAATAGGGGACATCAGTCTTTCTAAGGGGCCGAATTTTGGCATCCATTCTGTCAATTCTGAAAACAAATGTTTCTGTATTTCTTTCAATTTCATGTTATGTCGATTTTGTAGGAACATTTCATAAATACAACTCGGTAATTTATTATTCCTGAGTAATTGTTACCTAACAAATCAGACTGCATTTATTGATTGGCATTTTTATTTTTTTAATACTAAATGTATTTATTCGACCTTAAATACATGATGTGCCAGAGTTACATGTGACACATCCAAACAGACATTTTGATGTTTAGTAGAAAATTGCATGAATCACTTTGCCAGCTGCACCAACCTTAACCGCCTCTAGATGAGAAGTAATAGATCTTAATTCTGATTCTACAGCTCAAAAGACCTCTAAACACGGATTTTATAACTAAAAGCTCAAGATTGTATGGATGAGGAGATTCCTATAATTTTCCTCATTATAGTGCTGTAGTATAAGGACAAAGAGTTTAAAAAAAAGTTAAAAAATTTGTGATGTTTGGAATTATTTCTCTACAGCAAGATCACAGCCCCTCTCTAACTATAATATAAGTTATTTTATTTCAATTAATAACAAAAACTACAATGTTTAAGCTAGAAAAATTGTTGGGAAATATATTTTAAATAATAGTTCTAAGTAACAGTAGTCAGTGATCAAATAATACAATTTGTTAACAGTAGTCAGTGATCAAATAATACAACAAACAAATTTGTTATGTTTAATTAGCGTTTAGTAAAATCACTTGTTAAATACATGAAATAATAATCATGAATTTCAGTAGAACCTATTTTAATGTTAGCTTTCATTTGATTACATACATTTTTCCATCTTTTTGTAGTTACATACTTATAGCAAACGTAATTTGGCAAAATTATTTGTAAAATTTTCATAATTGTCTGACATTTTTCATTTCATAGAGCCTTACATTTTAAGAAATATCTTTAATTAACTTTTTAAGGTAATAAATTAATTGAAAATTTTGTGAAATATCAGACTATGGTATCACAACATAAAATTACAATAACGGTTTTCTGGAATTCTAATTTCTTTTTCAATTTTTTTCCCATCATTGAGCTATTTGACTTGCCAGGTCCTGGTTAATTGCCTTGATTGCCCGTGTTTAACGCTGGCACTGAAGAAAGATTATTTGATGGTACTGCTGATGAAATAAATTCCTCTTTATCATCTCACAAAACTCAACTTATGCAGATTGAGAAAGTACACTTACAAGATTTTGTTTAGATGGTGCGAAAACCTCAATTATGGAATCTATTTTCAAAACTTACATGCTGATATTAAGTCACCAATATCAAAATCACATAAAATAGAAATATAAAAACAAAACTAATCTAATTGTATTACATAAACATTAGAAATGGTTTCAGACAATATTTCTTACTTGAGTAATAGTAGTCAAGTTGCTTGTCGATTAGTAAGACAACGCATATTGTTATGGACAGGACGTTTGTTATCTGTAAACAAATTAAATAATTAATTGATAAAAATAGACATCTACATTAACAGTGTACAAGAGAATTGGCCAGTAAAAAAAAATTGTAACATGTTTTACAAGTAAACATTTTATGAAGTTTTTAAAAAATAGTAAGCCTATATACAGTAAGACATTTTTTCTTTGGCTAAAAAGTAAAAGGCTCAAGATGTTCTCCTGCAAAATGTCATCATATTTCATAGCACTGACAAAATAAAAATAGAAAGCTCAACAGGTAAATTTTAGATTTGATAGTACCATACTTTTGATGGTTGTTTAATAATACATTTCAATTCTGACAATACATGCAATAAACGTTACAGTTTGCATAGGAAATTGTATATCAAGATTTTCTTAAGTCTAACAGCAAAAACACTGGTAAAGTGATAAATTATTTAAACTGTTGAACAATAATTAAGACATTTTTAATTTGAAGGTGTCTGAGTGAAAAAAAATTATCTCTATATTCCAAATGATTTCAATAACATACAAGAAATGGGAATCAAAATTGACACACCAGATTCGGATTTTTATTCGTAATCCGGATGTTTAGAGAGCTGGCTTAAAAATCCATTTTGTTATTCCACAGTAAAAGAAATTGTACTGGAAACAAAAAAACACCCGATGTGTTAAATTCAAAGCCAGCATTTCCGCTGTCTCTGAAGTGACTGACCGGGAGGTCTTAAGAATTTCACTACCGACCGTGGCAGAATTTTCGACACTAGCTAGACAGCTGGGTCGAATTCAGCCGTTGTCAGGAGAATTCTAGTGCCTGGCTGCTCTGAGGCCGGCAGTTTTGCTTGGTTTATCCGATCAACCCCAGGAAATGCTAGAGTAGTTCCCTAACAAACGGGTCACGGACCACGCGCTATCTATCCTTCCTTTTTCATCGTCCTATCCGCTTCTCTTACACACACTTACCCTTACACGCATTGCACTACCACACTTGACGGGAGACCAGAAAGTAGAAAAGAGATTGCTTCGACAGAGGCTAGAAGAGATACCTGCAGGGGAAATTCATTGCCAGCCGACGCGCTGGATGGCGCAGAATGTCACCGGAAAAGGAACACCGCCACCTCCCGCTATAAAACATCCCCTCCACCAACGAAACCAATGGCCATAGCTGGCGACTTGCCAGGAAACATTAATAAAAAATATCTACTTTACAATTCGAAGGGATGGATATTGTAAGCGCCAGTGTATTTAGATGTGTATGGGTGTATATTGAGCACTAATACTGCACTTCCTTTACGGTATAAAAAATATTTTTATTCATAAATTTGCCTACCCCTTGCCTACCTCTATTTCTCTCTTTAATTTCTACTGAAACTTTTTGTATTAGAAATGCGTGTATTATACAGCACGAGAACATTTATAATATGAGTCGATAAAGCCTACTCTATAGGCATTTAGGATGTATATTATTTGTAAGGTTTCTCGAAAATATTCTAATTTTAAATTATCTCCCAAAATAATAACATTGACTTCTTTTCATGGCATTCGTAATTACTCGTGTTCGTTACAAACATTATGGTTAATATTTGAAAACTGCATCTATAAAAAGTAATGGAGCATATTAACAAAATGCTTGACAGCTAGGACGAATTCAGCCGCTGTCTGGAGAATAATTCTGGCGGACGGCTGCTCTCTGATCGGTAGTTTTCCGTGATTTCTTCGATCAATACAAATCGAATACCCTACCAAACGGGCCACGGACAGCGCGCGATCTTTCCTTCCCTTTCATTGTACTATCCAAACCGTTACTTAAACACACACTTACACGCACTACATTACCACATTTGCCGGGAGACCGGTCTAGAGCATAGAGCTTGTCCCACCGGTGGGCGATACCTGGTCGGTGACCCGGTAAGTCGATGGTAGGTCGGCGCCGGACCTCGCCATGCTTCAGGGGAACCGTCCAAGCAAAAAACATGCACTGCACTTACGGGGGGGCTAATGATCTCAACAGTTAACGCGCCCGGAATCACTAACCAAACAATAGAATTATCTAAACTCATTTTGATGTATTAATTTTTAAAACTTTTACAGTAATTGTGTAACCTGTATATATGACACGTCTACGGCGCAACCCCGGGTTCGATTTTCAGCCGAGGCAAACATTATAACTGTGCGCTTTCCTTACAAATATCCCAGTATCTATAGTTGTGTGACGATGAGAAAGCTCACCCTAAGGTTAAGAAGACCAGTAAATACAGTGGAGGGATGTCTTCGTGCTAACCACACGAACCCCCCTTATCCCATGGCCGAGAGGCTGGGCCACCGCTGGTCGGCCATGGCCCGTATCGGGTTGTTGAGCCCAGAACAGGACAGGACGGGCATATCACGCGAATGAACGGTGATAAACTGATGAAGATAGCCCGGGGATATGATACCAATAGGAAAGGGATATGCTGGAAGGCCGCAGAAAAGGAGAGATTTGCAGTCAACATGTAGTGAATGCCCGGGATGAAGCGTGGAGAAAAACAAGTGTACATCGTACATAGAAGAATTAGAAGAAGACGAGGAAGAATTAGAAGACGAAGAAGAAGAGTAAACTCCGTCCATACGTCAGTTATTCACGGTTAGACCCCTTTGGCCTAACAATCGAAACAAATACGAGTAAGGTGTCATTTGGGGTGTCTCGGTCTCCTAGTGGGGAACTGAAATTTTTTTTTCGGATCCAGCTACAAGTTTCTAAGAAATTTCTCTAAATATTTTTTTCTTCTTTAAAGGAATTAAAATTAGGAATTAAGAGAGATAATGTCTGGCTGATGTCCCTTGAAAACGTCTTTTGAATAAGGAAATGCCGTATCTTAAAATTCGATCGTATACGAAACGAAGACATCCGACAAAGGATAGATGTCCATCATAAACACGGCCGAAGCCAAGCGATTGAGTTGGTATGTGATAAGGAGATAATAGGTCTACGAGAAGGAGATTGGGTAAACTGAAAATATAGGGGATACGTTAGACTGTTCTGAGTGACACGGCACCTGTACAGGTGACGAAAAAGTCGTTCAGTACCTCTCGACAAGTCACATCGATTGGCATAATTTTTAACCGGTTCCCTCTAGTCTAGAATATTCTGGAAGAACTCTAGAAAAAAAAACACGAGTTTATATGGTTTCAATGTAACTTCGAGAATATTGGAGAAACGCTGTGAATTACTGAATTTTCTTTCAGGCATTTGCATGATTTGTTACGACGTGATTCATCAGATTGACGACAATTAAACGTATTTTTGTAATGAAACAGAAATGTAAACAAGTATTTTAATCGATACACTTTTACTACATATAATTGTCGCCATCCCGTCACCTTCTTGGACGCAAATACGCTCGGAGAAGCTCGCCATAAACCAAAAGGCCACGGTTCGAGTCCCGGTCGGGTCAACCAATTCTTTGAACAAATTTAATTATACATTTTTATGTAACTTTCTACGCCCAAATATGAACGCTTCAGAAAAATGTATTATGATTAAAAATTATTTGTGTTGTGAATTTGTAAAGCACAAATCAAGCCGTTTAATTAGAAAATTCCCGCCGATTAATTTTAATAATTATTAATTTATAATAATTAATAATTTCATTTAATTACTTTTAAGAATTAATATTCATGAATACATTTTAACTTATAGTCTTATATGCAATAAAAGTAACGTTGACGACTGTTAATTAAAATCGAACGTAAAAGTAAGCGCTTCATACAAACAGAAATATTTCGGTCAGATCTTTTGCCCAGTTCGTTTATTCACTGCGCAATAGAGACGGCCCCTTGTTTTGCTTCTGGACATAAACGTACCTTCACTATCTGCACGGATTTTCTTGACCTCTGTGAGGAGATAGCGGGGAATATCAGGGGTGCCCAGAGTAGTGGCGTAACGTTGGTGCCCGCAAAGCAGGCAGGCCCGAGTAAAAGAGGGCCTAATTTTAGGAGATATTTTTTAAAGTTACTGATAATACTTGTGTTTGCACTATTGTGAAGGGGGTCCGGATAAAAATCATTTCGTTACGCTACTGGTCCAGAGAAATCAGTTACGGCTCATTGAACATATGCAAACATAAACATAAGCATGGCGCTAACATAAAAGTTAGGACTACGTCCATAAGCGGACTCATTCACAATGCGCTCGCATAAGCATAACACCTACGACGTTAACTTAAAAGCTTGCAAGCTTCTGTGCTTATGCTTAAGTAAGACAAGAAATGAACCAATCACAGAACTGTAACTCAAAATCGAGAATCGAAATTGGAGAGAAGTCGATAGAAGAACTAACGCCATATTATGTCTATGCGCTATGCTTATGTTTACGTTTGTATGGTACCTTATATACACATATGATCTGCCAACAAATGAAAGTACTACCACTGCAACTTTTGCGGACGATAC
>BOPP01000154.1:3100921-3150206 GCA_017312745.1 Gryllus bimaculatus
AAGAGAGGGAGATATAATACAATCGTTTTTAAAAATAATTTGGAGAGACACTTTGCACGCATACAACATTCTCGTACAGTAATAAAAGCTTTAATTTATTGCTATACAGGACGCGCAGTTTAGCAGCCAGACTAGTCGCAATAGGAAGGCATCGTACACACTGGACAATATCTGCGACCCCCCCATAATAATACCCCCCAATCGCTACACCCATGCAGCATCTCATCGATGTGACACGTTGGATCACATCGATTGTGACACCGATCGACAAATATTTCTCGAAATTGGGGTAAGAAGACCAGAACGCGGCGTCAGATTATACTTTTACACATACAGGTGAAAATGATTTCACTCGATGACGCGCAACTTCCCGCCCACTGACATACTAACTGAAAGCAGGCGCGCCGAACTGTCAGAATATCTGTCTTCATGTGAGCGCATCTCCAGTATACAGCAACTCAGTAATAATGTAAGGAGAAGAATATGATTTCTCTAAAGAATACTTCTTTTCATAAAAAAAGTATGTAAGAAAAAAAATATTTTGTGTAAGTAGCAAAATATGTAAAATGTGTCAATATAGTAACTAAATCTGTAAAAATATGTAACGAAAAAATTTAGATATTCACTTAGGACGGGGATGATTGCGCCAAGATTAACAGTTTGAGAACGATAAGTAGAAAGCAAAAATATGTAATTTACAAAAAACTCCGACCCCTACCCCATGACGTCACAATAAAGTAGTTTCCAAAATTAACTTTGATTTTGTACAACTTTATGATGCTTTTAATTTTTTTTAAAAAAATAGCATTTTCAACTACACTATTTCGAATATGATGTCATAATATTAGCTGGGACACGAGAGGAAAAATGAGAAGGAGGGCGGAGAAGAAAGAAGGAGACGAAAAAAGAAATAAGACGAAAGATTGAAAGGAATGGGAAACGAATGAAAGAAAAGATGGCGAAGAAGGAAGAAAACTTTATATGCTATATGCAAGAACAGCATATAGTTTCCTGCGCATTATTTGAAACGGCTACGCAATATTATGATACTACTTGAACAATGCAAAAGGTTTGCAACTAGTAATTTCTTTCGAGCTAGAAGAAAGACCGTGCAGTTTTTGGAATTGATTGATTGATTGGTAATGAATTCCGGGCGCGTCAGTACTAAAGGCCCTGTTTCATGCGGCAGGAGTGGCTGCGATCTCCAATGACGAGATCACGATGCCGACCTACCGCGTCGCTAGCATGGTTTTCCCTAAACAAGGTATCTCCACCGACGGGGACGCTCCTGACAGTTCTTCTGGCATGAAAGTGCAATGTGAGTGGAGACCGGCTACCGACAGTTCCTTCTGGGCAATGAGTGGTACTGAAGTGGCATGTGAGTGGAAGTGTGTGTGTGTAAGAGGTGACGGAGAGGAGCGAAAGAGGAAGGAAGATGCGCGCGCGGTCGCGCGGACCGTTTGTTAGGGTACTGCTCCGGAATTCGCCTGATGTTGATCTTAACCATCACAGCGGGAAGAGCTCTAAGCTCCCACGCGTCTCCCGCCTTGTGTGGAGTGGTGGTGCATGCTAGTGTAAGGGGAGAGGATAGTTCCAAGGAAGAGGAAGGAAACATCGCGCGCATGGTCCGTGGCCCGTTTAGTAAGGGTATTGCTCCTGCATTCGCCTGGTGTTTGATCTTAACATGCACAGCGAGGGAAGAGCTCTAAGCTCCCCACGCGGTCTCCCGCCCTGTGTGGAGTGTGGTGCATGGCTAGTGTAAGGGGAGAGGGATAGGAAAGGAAGAGGAAGGAAGATCGCGCGCGGTCAGTGGCCCGTTTGTTAGGGTACTACTCCGGCATTTCGCTGGCGTTGTCTTAACCGATCACAGCCGCGGAAGAGCTCTAAGTCCCCACCGGTCCTCACGCCATGTGTGGAGTGTGGTGGCAATGCTAAGTGTAAGGGGGAGAGGATAGGACAAGGACGAGGAAGGAAAGATCGCGCGCGTCCGTGGCCCGTTTGTTAGGGTACTT
This sequence comes from Gryllus bimaculatus, assembly GCA_017312745.1. NCBI lineage: Eukaryota > Metazoa > Arthropoda > Insecta > Orthoptera > Gryllidae > Gryllus > Gryllus bimaculatus. The sequence goes on from BOPP01000154.1 coordinate 3,102,934, forward strand.
ACTCCGCGCATTCGCCTGGCGTTGATCTTAACCATCAACAGCCGGAAGAGTTCTAAAGCTCCCACCGGTCTTCACGCCATGTGTGGAGTGTGGTGCATGCTAGTGTAAGGGGAGAGGAATAGGACAAGGAAGAGGAAGGAAAGATCGCGCGTGGTCCGTTGGCCCGTTTTGTTAGGGGTACTGTCGGCCATTCGCCTGGTGTTGATCTTAACCATCACAGCGCGGGAAGAGGCTCTAAGCTCCACCGAGTCTCACGCCATGTGTGGAGTGTGTGGGCAATGCTAGTGTAAAGGGAGAAGGAAGAGGACCAAGGGAAGAGGAAGGGAAAGATCGCGCGCAGTCGCGTGGCCCGGTTTGTTAGGGTACTGCTCCGGCATTCGCCTGGTGTTGGAATCTTAAAACACCGCATACAGCGGGAAGAGCTCTAAGCTCCCTCACCGGTCTCAACGCCAATGTGTGGAGTGTGGGTGCAATGCTAGTTGTAAAGGGAGAGGATAAAGGACAAGAAGAGGAAGGGAAGATCGCGCGTGTCCCGTGGCCCGTTTGTTAGGGTACTGCTCCGGCGATTCGCCTGGTGGTTGATTCCTAACCAATCACAGCCGGGAAGATCTCTCAGCTCCCCACCGGGTCTCACGCTCATGGTGTGGAGTGTGGTGCATGCTAGTGTAAGGGGAGAGGGTAAGACAAGGAAGAGAAAGAAAGATCGCGCGCGGTTCGTGGGCCCGTTTGTTAGGGTTACAGATCCGCGGCATTCGCCTGGTGGTTTGATCGGAAAAAAAAACACGGAAAACTACCGATCAGAGCAGCCGGGCCGTAGAATTCTCCTCCAGACAGCGCTGAATTCGAGTTACCTATTCTAATGTCGCAAAATCCTGCACAGTCGGATTCGAACCCGATTGATGCCCTGTGCCACCTACGGCGACTCCTCCTGGTTTTAATTTGATCCACTATTTCAATGTTTCTTTTATATGCTGGGTCAACATCCCAAACTGTAATTTTATTCGCCGCGATCATTTTCACTTGTCCCGCAATATACTCCTCGGATTTTCGCTTTTCCGGATATCTGGTTTTTTTAGGATTTGCCGCAGCAACTCAGCACGGGCCAGTACTATTTTTGGTTTCAATTCCTGGCATCACATATCTATTCTGAAAATTATCTGTGAATGTGAATTTGGACGAAAGATTTGTCTTTATGGGGGGCCCTTTACTATTTATAGCTGAGCTTGATACATCACTTGTGCCGAAATGACTTGACTGTGACATATTTCAGGCTCGCCGTGGTGAAAAGCGTAAGCCACCTTGAAATTTCAGACTTAATCGGTTGCGATAAGGCCTAGCAAGGGTGCAAGTAAGAGTAGCGAAACTCAATTACGCAGTTGAGGTGAATCGTATTTTTACGGAGTAGGGCGGGCTGAAGTGATAAAAGAGTTGATTAACGACTTGAGCCAGGATTTTGATAGCGTAATAATAATAAATATAATAATAAATATAATAATAATAATAATAATAGAATAAATTATTAAAATAAATTAAAAACTTATCCGCAGTTTAGAAATAAAATATTTCGTATTATTTTTTTCTTATTAATTCGGATAAGTCAGTTTACAAATTAACTTTCCAACTAAAAATCTTGGGCTCTAAAATGTTTAAAAGTAAATGTTACAAAATGTTTTCACGAAGACTCTTTGTAGATTGATACAAAAATGATGACAACTGACGAAATGCTGTATTTCTGTACAGTTCTGCTTATTGACGAAGCTGCTAAAACAACAAATATATTGTATACAGAAAAGAATGCATTTAAAAATATTTAAGCTGTAGAAAGAAACGAATACGATCAAACAATGATTTGAAAACACCAAAACGCCCTGCTGAACCTCGAAGTTAATCAAAATGTACAAATAGTCTCAAAAGGTCTCTCCGACTTATGCTGGGGCGCCCCGAACTTGTTTTTCATTAAAGCTAATAGAAATGCATTCATTCTAAACCAAATTAACCGTGAAAGTTTCTTTCTGGGGTTACATGGAAGTTGATTAATTCTGGTTATTATGGAGGAAACTTTTTTCTTTGAATTAAGGGGCCCCTGTGGATCTATTGGACAAAGGCTTCTGTTTTCTTTCTTTTAAAAATATTATATACTCTCTGGTAATCATACAGATTTTTTACAGAGTTTTTCAATGGAAATGTTACACGAACTGGGATAGGGCATTAAAGCCAGGTGGAGAGTTCATTTTCATGTGATAGCTCCTCTTGCTTTTGGTATGTTTGTCCTTGAATTAAGAATTTAATTTTTCAAAATATAATGAATTTGTAAAAACTATTTTTAATAGGATGCTTCAAGTGTTTTAAATATCCTTTATTTTCTAATTTGTATGCCTATTGAATAGTGTATCTATAGGTGGTCCAACGTAGTTTGCCCTTTTAGGTACCGCGCATTGAATTTTATGTTTTTTTCTGCTGAGCTACCAAAACATGATGTTTTTTGGAACAATCCGCTTTAAAAGACCCGTTCACCAATACAAACGTTTTTTTTTTATATATATCTGTTTATTTTACAATCTGTTTTCTTAACAAAGCATTCAAGTAAATGTGTTAATTATGCAACTTAATTGAAAGGCTAGAGTACATCGTATGTGGTTGTTTGAAAACGGAAATGGTAACTTCAGAATATGGTATCTTTCAGTCGGTGTTCTTCTCGCTATTATCCAGTAGATTGAAATGGCTGATGGATTTGATGTTTTGGGCTAACCGCTCTTGTAGGTGTGCTTTGGCTGAGTGATTCTTCATATATTTAGGTATCTTGAGGTCTCGACGTAGTGTTTCATTTTGGTACCACGGTGCATTGGCTAGTGCTTCCTAATACATTTTGAATTCGAATCTTCTGAGTATTTTCAATAAATTTGACTTGCCTGCGGATCCGCCAGAGTTGAATTCCCGTAGCCCAAATAGGCCTGATAATTGATTTGTAGAGGAGTACTTTTGGGTTTTGCTAAAAGAAAGGTTTGACGTGGCGGTTGAATGAGCGCACTGATTAATTGGGAGAAATCTGATTTTGTGCTTCTTTCTTCTTTGCAGTTATATGGTTCCTCATCGTAAGCCGTTTTGTCCATATGAAATCTAAGATGGGATTCAATGCAAGATAGTTTGTGCTAGGTAACTTGTTTAGCTGTACTTTAGAACACTTCCTTTTTTGGATAGGGTAAATATGATATTTTTGGATTTTGGAGGCATTTGCTTTGAATACGCCATCTTTGTAAACGCATTGGTTCTACTTGGTTAGATGCTCTTGCAGATTTAGTGGATGCCTTGGAAATGTGGTTTCAATGGCACAGCCCCAAAATTGCTGTATCGGTAATTAATGCATAATTAACACATTTACTGAATGTTTGTTAAGAAAACAGATTGTAAATAAACAGAATATAAAAAAAAAACGTTTGTATGGTGAACGGGTCTTTAAAGCGGATTGTTCCAAAAAAATCACTGTTGGTAGCTCAGCAGAAAACATAAAAATCAATTCGCGGCACCCAAAGGGCAAACTACGCATGACCACTATAGATACACTTTTCAATAGGCATACAAATTAGAAATAAAGGATATTTAAACACTGAAGCATCGTATTACAAATAGTTTTACAAATTCAGAATTTAAAAAATTAAATTCTTAATCAAGGCAAACATACCAAAAGCAAGAGGGAGCTTCACATAAAATGAACTCTCCACCTGCTTATGCCCTATCCCAGTTCGTGTAACATTCCATGGAAAAACTCTGTAAAATCTGTATGATTGACTAGAGAATAAATAATATGTTAATAAGAAAGTAAACAAGAAGCCTGGGCCAATAGATTCACAGGGGCCCCTTAATTCAAAGAAAAGTTTCCTCCATACATAACAGAATTAATCACTCCATGTAACAGAAATAACTGTCAGCGGTTAATTTGGTTTAGGCATGAATGAATTTTCTATTAGCTTTAATGAAAACAATTTAGAGGCCCCAGATAAGTCGGAGAGACCTTTGAGACTTGTTTGTTACATATTGATTAATTTGAGGTTCAAAGGGCGTTTTGGTGTTTTCAAATCATAGTTTGGTCGTTATAGTTCTTCTACAGCTTGAATATTTTTAAATGTCCAAGAAATATAAATATATTCTTGTTTTAGAGGCTTGTATAACATACAGAAATAAAGGCATTTCGTCAGTTGTCAATCATTTTTGTATCAGTCTACAAGAGTCTTCGTGAAACATTAACATTACTTTTAAACATTTAAAGCCCAACATTTTTTGTTAAAAAGTAAATTGTAACTGACGTATCCGAATAATAATAAAAAAATAATAATACTAATTATTTTTATTCTAAACTGAGATAAGTTTTCAATTTATTTTAATATATTTATTCTATTATTATTATTATTATTATTATTATTATTATTATTATTATTATTACGCTATCAAAATCCTGGCTCCAGTCGTTAATCACTGCTTTTATAACTTCAGCCCGCCCTACTCCGTAAAAATACCGATCACCTCAACTGGTAATTGAGTTTCGTACTCTTATCTTGCACCTTGCTGGGCCTTATCGGTTGCGATAAGCCTGATATTTCAAGGTGGCTTTACTCTTTTCACCACGGCGAGCCTGAAATATGTCACAGTCTGTCATTTCGGAACAAGTGATGCATCAAGCTCAGCTATTAAATAGTAAAGCCCCATAAGACAAATGTTTCGTCAAATTCAGATTCACAGATAATTTTAAGAATAAATATATGATGCTGGAATAAAACCAAATAGCACTGTGCTGGGCAGAACGCTGGGTAATTAGAAAACATCCAGATGATCCGGAAAAGGAAAATCCAGGTGTATATTACGGGACTAGTGAAAATGATCAGCGGCGAATAAAATACAGTTTGGAGTTGACCAACATATAAAAGAAACATGATATAGCGCCTCAAATTAAAACCAGGAGGACCGCCGTAGGTGGCACAGGGCATCAGTCGGGTTCGAATCCCGACGGTGGCGGGTTTTTCGACATTAGATAGCTAGCTAGCTCGAATTCAGCCGCTGTCTGGAGGAGAATTCTAGAGGACGGCTGTTCTGCTCGGTAGTTTTTCGTGGTTTCGGCGATCAACACCAGGCGAATGCCGGAGCAGCACCTTAACAAACGGTCCGTGGACCGCGCGCGATCTTTCCTTCCTCTTTCTTCTCCTCTTCCCACCTCTTACACACACACTTCCACTCACATGCACTTTTTCACGCCAGAAGAACTGTCAGGAGCGTCCCCGTTGGTGGGAGATACCTGGTTAGGGAAAACCATGCTAGCTGACGGGTAAGTCGGCATCGGATCTCGTCATTGGAAGATAACAGCCACCTCCTGCGATGAAAACAGGGCTTTAATCAATATCAATCAATCAATCAATCAATCAAAGAAACTGACACGTCTTTCTTCTAGCTCGAAGGAATTACTAGTTGCAAACCCTTTTGCATGTTCAAGTAGTATCATAATATTGCGTAGCCGTTTCAAATAATGCGAGAAACTATATGCTGTTCTTGCATATAGCATATAAAGTTTCTTCCTTCTTCTCCATTTTTTCTTTCATTCGTTTCTCCATTCCTTTCAATCTTTCGTCTTATTTCTTTTTTGTCTCCTTCTTCTTCTCTGCCCTCCTCTCATTTTTTCCTCTGTGTCCCAGCTAATATTATGACATCATATCGAAATAGTGAGTTGAAAATGCTATTTTTTTAAAAAATAAAAGCATCATAAATTTGTAACAAAATCAAAGTTAATTTTGGAAACTACTTTATTGTGACGTCATGGGTAGGGGTCGGATTTTTTTGTAATTACATATTTTTGTCTTTCTACTTATCGTTCTCAAAACTGTAATCTTGGCGAATCATCCCCGTCCTAAGTGAATATCTAATTTTTTCGTTACATATTTTTACATATTTAGTACTATATGACACATTTTACATATTTTGCTACTTACACAAAATATTTTTTTCTTACATACTTTTTTTATGAAAAGAAGTATTCTTTAGAGAATCATATTCTCTCCTTACATTATTACTGAGTGCTGTATACTGGAGATGCGCTACATGAAGACAGATATTCTGACAGTTCGGCGCGCCTGCTTCAGTTAGTATGTCAGTGGCGGGAAGTGCGCGTCATCGAGTGAAATCATTTTCACCTGTATGTGTAAAAAGTATATCTGACGCCGCGTTTCGTGGTCTTCTACCCCAATTTCCGAGAAATATTGTCGATCGTGTCACATCGATGTGATCCAACGTGTCACATCGATGAGAATGCTGCATGGTGTAGCGATTGGGGGGGGGTATTATTATTGGGGGGGTCGCAGATATTGTCAGTGTGTACGATGGCTTCTATTGCGACTAGTCTGGCTGCTAAACTGCGGTCCTGTATAGCAATAGATAAAGCTTTTATTACTGACGAGAATGTTGTATGGTGCAAAGTGTGCTCTCCAAATTATTTTTAAAACGATTGTATTATTTTTAAAATTTGTTTAGTTTTTTATGAATGTAATTTAGTATTATGTAAATGTGTTTTGTAATTAGTACATTTTAATATTATTTTTTATATTCGATTTTACATATTCTTACTGTTTTCATCACATACTCATGTACATATTTTGATATTTCATACTACATATTTTTTCGGTCTCTAGTCATGGGGATTTGACATCTGGGCGAAAAATGGTGGTTAGCTGTTCCGTTTACCGCTACCACCCCTCGATTCTCTGGCTGCGATTGGCTTAATCTGCGAAGACGCAATTATTCGTGTCCTAAACGGCAGAAACGTTATATTCTGCGCCGGAAGATGTCCTTTTATGAACGATTTCTTGTAAAAAGAAAAAAAATATTTTGTGATGCTAAAATACAAAACACGTCTTTGCGTCAGGAGTATCTAACCTGTACAGCGTAATTGTGAAGCTGCCTACCTAATACTGGCAAACGTGTTCTATGCGGAACGCGTATAATGTGAATATAAATCGCGGTACTTGTAAACATACAATCTACAGTATTACATTGCGTACATTACATAATGCGGAATATTGCCTAATACGGAAAAAATACCGGACCCGTGAGATTCCGCAATGGGCAAGTTTTTACTGTAATTGACAGCGATACACGATGCTTCGCGCAATTTACTAACCCCTCCTCTTCAACCGTTTGTTCCACCCCTGTTTAATTGGATGCAAGCGGCGTCCTCCAGCCTACTGCATTGCCCGGCCCACCGAATGACCCTCCTAACTTCCGTTTCCGGTGTCCCCTCGCCAGATACACAGCAACTGAAAAAACCTCACGCGCGCTGGCGGAGCCATCTGGAAGGCGGAGACGTGTTTAACGCTCCAACACAGTTTTGTGCGCTAGGCGCTCGCCCGTTGTCCGTCCTCGCAAAGTCACCGTCGGGGCACTCTCGTTGGATGTATTTGCAAACGTACTTTTAACAAAGAAATTTAATGTATTATATACAGGGCCGGATTTAAGTAGTGCGGGGCCCCAAGAACAAAATTGTGTTCCCTCCCACCCCCGAAAAAATAGCTTCAGCTTTATTAAATAAAAATGTATTATAGTACAAGTACTTTCTGTACAGATACAAATGAAAACTGATAATTTTTTATAGAATTTTTTACTTGTGTTACATTTTGTTACATTAAATACATTTTACATACTTTTTTTTCTGTTCTTCACTGCAGAAAATTGGTCGATGATGTCTTCAAAACGAAGATTTCTCAGCTTATCATGCTTCATATTCAGGATATTGAAATTGTACATTTTGTTACACAGTAGACTACTTGATTAACAATTATTTCACAGACTAAAAAATATGGTATGCGTATTTTTCCGAAACGCGGGGCCCCTGGTGAATGGGGGCCGCCAAGCAACTGCTTGTTTTGCTTTTTGGTAAATCCGGCCCTGATTATATAGCTTTTGGATTGTATAATTGTAAAGAGTCTGTAACAAGTATTGTACGTCAGCTTCTGGGTCAATGACCCCCCATCTCGATCTCGCCCAGTTTCCCTGATCCTCGAGCAAATGCTGAGATGGCTCCTTTGTTTGCTTCTGGACATAAATGTAACTTCAAATTAGCTTCTCATAGCACGTCACAAACAGTTTTTAACTCTTTTTGATATTATTAAATAATCAAAATTTTAATGCTAAACCATTGTTATGTTGCTTTTCACTTTTTCTTTACGGAGTAGAGAGAAAGTTATGTAATGCTGCGCGAAAACTCGGCGAATTTTTGGCAGGAAAACTCTTCTTACAGGGCACTGGTAACGAAAACGTGGAAAAATCCAGTTGCTAATTTTAGAAAAAAAATGTCGTCCAGCACGTGGTGTAGCCAGAATCCGTTTTGTGGGTCCTTGATACCGAAAAATCGATTGACGGCAAAACGTCTGTGAACAACGCTAGCGTCTAAACCGTTTAGCTGATTTTCTCCAAAGTCGATATTCCCCAATTGATTTGGCTGCTTTCGCGGCCCCTTGAATTTGAAACCGATATTTTAATTTTAGGGGGTACTTAACATGAAGCCCCTGGGACATTTCCCAAGATTTCGAAACAAATTCTCCATCGTTTTTTATTAAAATTTTTGTTGGATGGTGTGAAGGATATTTAAGAGAATTGTGTAAGTCTCGTGTTCGTTAAAAACTCTGTTTTTTTCGAAAATTGCAAAAGTTTTATTTAATTAAGTGCTATTTATTTTTAAAGATTGGCATGAAAAAAAGTTCATTCTTTATCGGAAAAAGTTTTGTTTGCTTACTTTACTGGCAAGTCAGAGAAGGAGAAATCAAGTAGTCTTTGGACCCACTACTCTATGTACCATATCACTTAATGGCAATATTGATATCAGTAAGTGTACTCAGTAATTAGCGTTTTTAAAGAGGAAAAGCGAGGGATACAAGACCAAAAAAGTCCAAAATATTTTCAAAAGAAGAATGGCACACCATTACTTTACCGCCCTAGTGTCGTAATAAAGTACATTACCACACTAGGACGGTAAAGTACTTCATTACGAAACTGATTATATTAGCGTAATGTTTGACTTTACCTATCCAAAGAGGGTAACATAATATTACGTAACCATTATTAAGGGAGATAAAGAATGTGCTGATTTAGAACCAGTAGTTTTTCTAGAAGAAGTGACAAAACCATTAGATCTTATCTGCATGTGCGTCACCAAATGAAAAAGCTCTCTCACGCGCTGGCGAGCTGTCTGACTGGCAGAGCCTTTTTAACATAATTTTGTGTGGTTAGCGCTTGCCCATTATTGCGTCCGTGCGTGCGAAGTCATTGTTGGGGCTCTCTGGTAGCATGTATTTGCAACTTTTAGTGCTAAAACATTGTTATGTTGCTAAATTACGCTACTAGAGCGCTCTAAAGCGCCAAACACTGGTTATACGAGCTTTCTTTTTTTTCTAGAAGTAGCAAATTGTTAGACCTGTACGTGCCTCGACAAATGAAAAGCTACCACACGTGTTGGCATATGAACCACGTTCTATGAACCACGTTCAGTAGGGTACACACTGCGTTGGAATTGCCAACGCAGTACTGATGTCGATAGTCTCAAAGCATTGATGTTTTTGACATGGAAAATTCTTACGACCAGAAATGTAATGAAGGCTGGTTTATGGGGTTGGCACTATGAAAATAATTAGACTGTTTGGATGTTTGCCAAAGTATCGGAAATAATTTTTCTATTTTCAGGGTTACAATGTACAAGATTTAAAAAAACAGACCAACGTGTTAATTAATACTATGGTGTGTTGGTGTGGTGTGTCTTTAGTGTGGTGGTCATGTGTGGTGCCACAAAAAAATACTTTGCTTCAGTTCCTCGTTTGTTGTTGTTTTTTTTTGTTGCAATGTATTGTATTTATATTATATTATTTGTTTCCATATTTTTACAGATATTGGTTGAGAAAGAGAAGGCTTAAATGGTTAATTAACACATTGTTATTGCGTTTTTTTATCTTGCACATTATAGCCTTGATGATGGAAATACATATGTTTGTCCTAAACGTTGGCAATCAACCAAATAGTCCCTCTGGCCGAGCTTCACAAAAAAAAAACCTTCTTTGAAGTTTTGAACATCGATTTAAGTTATTTTTTTCTTTGATGTTTGCGGCGTTTCGCCGTTTTTATGTGGCCGACATATTTTTTTAATGAAGAATGCACCATAATAACAAAAATCTGAAATAGTTGTTCACTGTAATTGAAATACATGTTCACTATAATTTGTGTATTCTCCAATCCAGTTATAAAAGATTTGTCATTATTTCTGATAATTTGTGGCAGTTAAACATCAGTTATAAGTTAATGAAGATTATCACTGTCGATTGATGTCCAGATACAACTACTGTGATTAGTAGTCCAATTAGTCTAATAAATGATATACCGGGAAGTAAGGATCCTTCCTTCCCGCTAGATGGTGAAGTCCGGCAACGTTCTATTCGTCAGCTTGTGAGTTTCCCCAACCAGATATCTCACCTTCGGGGCATCGTCCTTCCCAGACAAGCACAAAGGTCCAGACTTCCAACGTGATTGTGTAGAACTGCAGTGTGTGTGTAGGGTGTGAGAGAGTGGGGGGAGAGGTGAGGACAAGGAAGGGGAATGAAAGATGATTTTTTTGATAGACAATTTCTTGTAATGTTAATTTATTCTATATTCTTGCGCTTCTTGATGAAATGAACACGCAACAGGATCCAGCGTGTATATAATTTTGTTATTTTCCACCTTCTTTAGTCTATCATAATCAATTGTCATTATGTAAGGGGTTAAGGTCATCTTTTTTTGACTGGCAATTTATTTCTTGATGAAGTGAACACACAACAAGACCAAGAGTGTATATTTTTCTTTGTTATTTTCAATTTTTTTAATCTGTCATAATTAATATTGATTATGTAAAGGGTTAGAGACCATATTACCACAGACAATTTCTTTATCCTTAACATAACATTAACATTCTCATAACATTACAAGAAATTGTCTGTTAAAAAAATTTGGACCCTAACCCTTTACATAATCATGATTGATTACGACAGACTAAAAAAAAGTAGAAAGTATTTCCTGTTACGGTTCACTACAAAATAGACGAACATGTCTTGGAAAGTATAAATCATTTCCCTTACATTTTCAGGAACATGTTTATTTCTGTGTTCACAATGAATAGTAATCTTATTGTTCCAGAATTTGAAAACCTGTCTCATTTCCTAGTCTTAGAGAGCAAGTACTGAACGACATGAAACAATATCTTTAGGGAGTTTCTAGTTTTCGTATAATAAATAAGTCGTTCTTTCCTGTCGTAGCTTCCATTGGGCGATGTAATCACGAAGTTTCAGCTTTTGATTTAAAAAAAAAGTTCTCTATATTTGAAGACAGGGTCAAGGTGCTCATGAAGATTGCTTGCTATTGCGGAGCGAATGGATGACCCAGTTCCCAACTCGCGTCCGTAAGTGCGTCTCGTCGTTGCATCAGTTAACGTCTCCGCTTAAGAAGATATGCCATTCTGCCCACGCCCATCAAGCGAAGACTTCGCCGAGACGTTCCTTGCCTCTCCCCGGCCAATGCAGCGTGTTTACTCTGGATTTATTATTCTTTTTTCTGGCGGCCATGTGTGTTTAAAAAAAAACAAGGCGACTGCGATGTCTCCAGTTCAGCATTGCCGTTGTCTAGGCAGCGTCCAGGCTTTTTGCGAGTGCCTTAACCAACTTAGTTGATTGATTGATTATATTGATTATAGTGTTTCCGGGGGCATCAACTGATAAGGACATTAGTCCCGTAAGTGTAGTGTATGTTTTAATCGCGGAAGGAGGATGTGATCTTCCCTTGTTAGCAAGATCCGGGACCGGCCCACACAACGGCTTGAAGAGTTTTTCCCAACCAGGTATCTCCTACTGGCGCGGCACCGTCCCAACCGGGAGAAGCTCTAAGCTCCCGACTGGTTTCCCAGCATGCGTGGTAGATTTGTGCTTGTGTGTGGGTGCGTAATCGATAAGGCGAGGAAGAGGAAGGAAAGATCGCGCGCGTGCTGGCCCGTTTTCGTTTGGATGCAGTTCTGGCATTTGCCAGGAGTTGATCGGAGAAATCTCGGAAGACTACCAATCAGAGCAGCCGGCCGCTAGAATTCTCCTCCAGACAGCGGCTGAAATCGACCTAGCTATGTAGCTAGGGTGAAAATCCATACCAGTGACTGGACACAAACCTAGGACCTCCCAGTCGGAGGCCCTGAAGTGACATCAATTGATGCTCTGAGCCATCTCAGCCAGAGAAGCGTCGATGTTCTCCCAGGCGTCGCTCGCGGCTCCCCATCTAACGCAACGTGTTTACTCTGGTTTTATTCGTTTTGGTCCCCTCTCTTAGATATACATCTGTGGAAGAAGCTCCCGCGATGCCCCAGTTGCCGTTGTTTAGGTAGCGCCGAGGCTTCGTGTGAGGATTTGAACCGGCTGGAGACTGGACTGCCTCGTCAGTCAGTTTTCTTACGGATGGCTGAGTGCTACAACTGTTGCTGCTGAAGCCGGGAGGTCCGAGGGTTCGACTTTCCGACGGAGTCGGATTTTCGACACTCGCTAATTTTGTGAATTTCGTAGGCAGGTCGAATTGAGCCCCTGCCTGCCTGCCTGCCTGCCTGCCTGTCTGTCTGTCTGTCTGTCTGCCTGCCTGTCTGTCTGTCTGTCTGTCTGTCTGTCTATCTGTCTATCTGTCTATCTGTCTGCCTGTCTGTCTGCCTGTCTGTCTGAAGGGGAATTCTAGCGGTCGGCTGCTCTGATCGGTAGTTAACCGTGGTTTCTCCGATCAACACTAGGCGGTTGCGTGAGCAGTACATTAACAAACGGGCCACGCACACTTTGTCCTTCCTCTTCCTTTTCCTCCCCTCTCTCTTACGTATACATTGACATTCACGTACACTACAACACACGTCCAGAGCTTACAGATTGTCCCTGCTGGATCGGTGCCCCACTGGGGGAGACACCTGGTTAAGAAAATCCCTCGCAAGCTTACGTGTTGTGTGATAGGTTATAACAAAGGAAAATAAATGTGAAGAGAATGATACACGGTAAAAGTAAATACGAACCTAGTAACAATGGAGGGCAAAAATAAACAAAGGAGTGAAAGATGATAAGATAACTCAAAGAAATGTGAACGTAAACAACACGGAGTAAAATAGAAAACGTTTTGATTAGTGAAATAACGTAAGGACACGTGAGCAAATTGCGTGGGGGGAGACAATAAATTGGTGAAAACATTACATGACCAATCAGAAAATGTCTACTGTTCGAGTGATCGACTGACATGCGCCGAAGAAAGAAGAAGAGAAGAGTTTGAGTACTAGTTCGCGCAGGACGCTGGGACAAATGAAGGGCGCGTAGAATAAACAAACGGGGCAGACGATGCTTGGATCTGGTAGCGATCGAATGCGAGGACGAGAATTCCGATGCTGTGATGTTAGAAGCAGACGTAAAATATAATTTTCACACGATAGTTTGGAACGCGGGTGATAAAGTACTGAGTTTGTAATGAGGTTATGATAAGTATTTGATAGGAAAGTTCGGAGTTAATATGAAAATACACATTAGTTTATAGAAGCTGGACTGATTGATGTGGACTAAGACAACTAAATGGAAATGGAACGAATCAGGTCAAGAATGCAACCATTCTACGAAACGGAAGTAAACCAATTGGGAACATTTTGTTTAATTTTACCAGTGTAGGAAGATCAAGTTCTGTCCCAAAAATAAGATTTAATTTAATATTCAAAGGGGTAGATAGCCATGCATGCATTAAGGGAGAGAAGACAAAAGCATAATATACAAGCAACCATGAGGAATCCTGTGATAATGTCATGTTGATATTTGTTTACAGTTGGGACTTTGTACGCGTATATGTTTTTTGTAGAATACAATATTATCTGTTCTTCCACAGAAGTAACTATCTACAGCTCGAAAAATTAATTTATACCGAGGGAAAAATAATTTCTGTCCCGAGGTGTTTATGCAATATTTTAACGATCATAATTGTTTCAGAAAATATATTGAAAACATTATGTTAAGGAATTTAAATTCGTGATTCGTGAATAGGGTTTGTTAACAACGAAACTGTCAATAAACAACTAAGCGTTTAATGGAGGCCATGGATGAAAATAAATGAATATATGACGTAGCTAATAAAACTATTAAAAATCTAATGCCAAACAGTCCAAGTGAAGGCATGATACAGCGAATTTGAAGATGGTGTAAAGATAAAGAAATAGTAAATATAGTAAGTGAGAACGTCTTGGTGTATTTCGACCAAGAAATACAAATCACTTGTCTTTCATGTTATGTTCAAATACATTCATTTTTACTCAGGTGTGTTGTTTTCATTGTCGTAAACGACGTTTTCATTGTCGAACAAAGATGATGTTTCTCTTCAGCCCTTCATTAGCTAACAATAAAATTCCTCTTTCCTCCTAGCCGTGAAAAAAAAACAACTATTGTAATGAAGCGAAAATACCACTTTTTCGACCGAAAAATAGTACCTTTCTTGTACAAACATATACGTAGTAAATTCTTGAATACGCACTGAAGTGAGGATCCAAGTTTTGGGTGTCCTTGATATCAAAAACATTTTTTGGTAAAAGTGGTGGCGTATGGTGAATGCCATTTTCATTAAAACATGTTTAATTAAACAAAATAGATATGAACTTTGTATTAACGTCTCCGTTTATTTGGAAGCGTTTGAAACGATGGCTGATATTTCAGTAGAATATTATAATACGTAAACATTACCAATAATACGAGTAAGTATGTTCCGTTGTAGAACCTCAAGTTTATAATTGAACTCAGTTGATTGAAAACAATAACCGCCTATTGATCGTATCACATTTCCAGAGAGTATTTCCATTGGTCGAATCTATTGATCGAGCCGGCACCGAGAAGGGACAGCCAACAAAACATGGATGTTTCTAAATAAAATATCAACTCAAAACCATCGAAGTTTTTAAACATCGATGTTTTTAAAACTGAATTAGTAACTATTGAAGTTCACGCGGTAGTAATTTAATTTGAAAGTGATATCGTTTATTAATATTAATTGAGATTTAACTTACAAAATACAGTCAAACATCTTCAGAACACTTAACGAAAGTTGCATTAAATGACGCGATATTTTAAAAATAATATGGCTCCTTTATTGTCGAAAACTTGATTTTATTTATTTTTTACCCTTGGTCACATTACTCTAAAGAATATTCAATATATGGATATCTAAAAATTATAAGAAACTTTTGTTATAATGTACTTGTTTCATTTAAAAAATATTGAGCACGTGCAATATCGAACACAATGTTAAAAAAGCATCGGCTTCAAAACATTGACGTTAAATACATGGATGGTTGTATAAAATCATTGATGTGAAAACTTTGACAACAAAGCATTGATGTTTCTAAACATCGAAGCTCAAAATTAGTACATTGATGTTAACAAAACATCGACTCAAAACTGTGTAAGTTATTAAACAACGATGTTTTAAAAATAAGTAAAGATAAGTAAACAGGGTAAAAAGTCACAAAGATAAGTACAAAACTTTGATTTTATGATTCGAAAATTCAAAAATAATACATGTTTTTTTAAAGAAAACTCTACTTTATTTATTTTTTACTCTTCGTCACTTTGGTCTGAAATCTATTCAATTTATGGATATCTGAAAATTATTACAGAATTTTGATAAGTTGCAATTTTTCTCATTTCAAAAACATCGAACACGCCACATCGATGTTTAAAAGCAGCGACTTCAAAAAGGCTAAAACACACGGATGGTTTATAAAAAAACATTTATGCTTTGAAAGCGTCCACAGCGATGACGCATCCCCGGCTACGAGCACGCCCCACGCGGCCCTTGCCCACACTTTGCTCACCCCTCGCTGCCCGAGGAATGCGTGAGATATGAGTCGGACCAGTTTTTTAATAGCAACGCTCCTCCAGCCACTGCGTTACACACGTATCTGGTGGCATCCTCCAGCCCGGGCTGCGGTGGTAGTGGGTGCCAGCTGGTCGACCCGTCGGTCACCGACGAGTCGACTGCATTGCTGGGTGCTGTGTACGGCGTTCGCTGCCGCGTAGGAATGTTGAAATGCAAGCGTCGAAACGTCCCGGAAACAAGTTTCCCTTCTCTCGGCCGCTCGCGGCCGCAAGTCGACGCCTGCGGTGCGGTGTGGCGTGGTGTCCGTGGTGACTTCAGAACCGCCGCGCCCACCGTCGCGAACGCGCAGTTTGTGTAGGTGGGGACGTGGATTCGTGCGAGTGAACGCGCGGTTCGTCCGGGTGCGGCGATTAGTGGGCTCCTCGAAATACGCGAGTGAGTTGAAGTGCGCACAAGTGAAAGCTGAAATCTGTGACGATGAGTTCGTATTCCAAAAAGTTTTGTTACTGTGATGTGAAGGTGGCCGCACTCTGTGTGGCCATTTACAAAGTGGTGAGTGTGGTTTCTGTTCTTTGTTGTGGCGCTCGGTCGTGGGTAATGATTATGTTGTGTTTACGACAGTGCGTGTAACGGAAATGCAACTGGGGTTGATGTTAATGACGGTGGCATGACATTCTCATATCAGCGAATGTTTAAGAACACCTCACTTGAGTTTTGAGAAATGTTTTCTTGCTTTGGATCTAAAGATTGTACAAAAATTCAAAACAACAAGGCATTTAATAATAATAATAATAATAATAATAATAATAATAATAATAATTAATCATTACGTTTTTTGATAATTAAAGTTTTTAATTCAGATACATAGAAGCAAAAATGTCATCAACCACTAATGTAACATAAACAGTAGCATATCGTGTCCCTGAAGTTATTTTCTAAAACGTACAATACGATAAAATACTAGTTCGGAGAATTATCAAACGAGGTCGATTTTGATAACTAATGGAGAATTGTCTAATACAAAATTAATATCACATTGATGTTCATAGAAGTTGATAGGAAGTCATAGATAATTGGAATATTTAAGACATTCGCCTAGTTTCGTAAAGGATGTATCAGGGGAATGAAACAAGCTAAAATAATTTATTTCACAAAATTGATTGTTTGCGTACCAATAAAAACCAAAAATTATAACTGTTTCTATTGTTTCTTATAGTACACAAATATTTTCCCGACGAAATTTCATAGCTAATGCAATATTTTTAATAAAATGTTAATTTATTTACATCTCTTTGTTAACAATTTTTGTAAAACTATTAAACTTGTTCTATTTGAGCAATACTGTAAAATATTCATTCCATTTTATTGGTTTTACATTTAATCATGTTACGTTAAATACTGGAGAGTAAATTTATTTCATGACAATTAATTTGGGCTCCTAATGTCTTTTCGGATGTTATCATTCGTGAATAAAATCTTTTTTCCTCTTGTGCCATAATTTAGTATACTAAATGAAATGCCTTGTACTTATTTTCACTAGTAAACAATATAATATAATATTTTTGCTTATTGGAGAGTGAAGAAAACACGATTTGTACTTCGTCTAACTTTCATTTGTGAGCAAAATTTTACTTGATACTTTAAGTGTTTCTATTTTATACTATTTTTTCATATATATTTTCTATTTTAGTTCGCTTGTTGAGGGATCGATGTAAAACATTTAATCTTTACAACTGAATAATAGAAATGTCAAATTTATATATGTTTTACCTCCCTCCTACTACTACTCAATTCTGTTCTATTTTACAGTTATTTACTCTTGCAAGTTTGATAGCATCTGCAGTTGGAGCATATGTTTACAGCGGTAAGCATTTTTTTTAGATCTTTGTAATATACTTTCCATATTATTTTATGTTTAAGTGTTAAGATATTACTGTTACATTCTTTTCACCCCCAAAAAATTGCGTTCTTCGAAGAAAATTTACCCATTCCGTTTTGTTGGAAATCGCATAAAAATGCATCGTAAAGGTAGATTAGAAAATGAAATAAAATCTTAACCAGTTGCAATGGTTAGCAATAATTACGTATAGTCAACAATTTTAAGTAACTGTAATACGTTTTATAGTTCACTAATTTTTTACTATTTATGGCTCTGAAACTGAACATAATTGGGGCCCTTAACCCTTGTGGGCCTTTCCTATACTTTATGCCCACGCGGGCCTTTTGAATATATTATGCCCGCTACCAAAGCAGCAAATAACACTTGATTTTTTAAATCAATTTATTAAACTTTGGAAACTACAATAATTAAATGTCGACGTAATTTAAATATTTTTGTTTAATATTAAAATTGCAATTTTGAAATGTTTTAGTGAATGTAATGTTTTCTATTTTTATTTCTACTCAACTGTTACGGGTTATATTTTCTTTCACAGTCACAGAGGCTTGTTGTGTTGTAGTGTTAGTACTAGTAGCAGTAGATGTAGACGGCACGCCGGCCAGCATCCATGAAATGTTATATTTTTAATCTTCCAAATAGTAGCTTCTCAATAGTAGCTTCTCAATAGTAGCTTCTCAATAGTAGCTTCTCCAATAGTAGCTTCTCAATAGTAGCTTCCTCAATAGTAGCTCTCAATAGTAGCTTCTCAATAGTAGCTTCTCAATAGTAGCTTCTCAATAGTAGCTTCTCAATAGTAGCTTCTCAATAGTAGCTTCTCAAATAGTAGCTTCTCAATAGTAGCTTCCAATAGTAGCTTCTCATAGTAGCTTCTCAATAGTAGCTTCTCAATAGTAGCTTCTCAATAGTAGCTTTCTCAATAGTAGCTTCTCAATAGTAGCTTCTCAATAGTAGCTTCTCCAATAGTAGCTTCTCAATAGTAGTTCTCAATAGTAGCTTCTCAATAGTAGCTTCTCAATAGTAGCTTCTCAATTAGTAGCTTCTCAATAGTAGCTTCTCAATAGTAGCTTCTCAATAGTAGCTTCTCAATAGTAGCTTCTCAATAGAGTAAGCTTCTCAATAGTAGCTTCTTTCAATAGTAGCTTCTCAATAGTAGCTCTCAATAGTAGCTTCTCAATAGTAGCTTCTCAATAGTAGCTTCTCATAGTAGCTTCTCATAGTAGCTTCTCAATAGTAGCTTCTTCAATAGTAGCTTCTCAATAGTAGCTTCTCAATAGTAGCTTCTCAATATAGTAGCTTCTCAATAGTAGCTTCTCCAATAGTAGTAAATCTTCCAAATAGTAGCTTTCCGTAATCCGCCCTCTTCCATCCACCATGCCGTTTTAACAAGGTTATATTCGCTCCCGCATCTGCCCGAAAGGTGCTCGAAACGAAGAGCAACCTTCACCGTTTAAATACGTTTCGTTAGGATAATTATTGATAAGTTGAATATCTCCTCTCTGATTAGAACTTCACATTTTCTTTTAAGGTTTTGATTGCTTCTTTAAAAACTCTGTTAAATTATGATACTAGCCAATATTAACATTTTTAATTATTCATAAATTCTTATTAATCATTGAATACTTATATCACAGTGAGGAGGCTGAAAAGGATTTTCACAAATCTTCAAAATAACCCAAAACTGCCTATTTCATTCACAAAAGTCACGCTATTGTTTTCCATCCATCTTTCGAATACACGATACTTCTTTTCATTCACTTCACGAGATTTCATTGGCACTTGACAGTCGATGGCCTTGTTGGCTTTTTCCAAATTTCCGCCGGAATTTCACGATCTTCTTCCATCTTGAACTAAGATACCTATCCAACTCCAAGAATTCATTAGTATTACTCGCGCAACTTTTCTTGAACGATGGATTGAAGAAATGCGGGTAGAGTGGGGGTATTAGTTACGAAATCGGCCACCAGATTTTATGAAGCAATGCCAATCTCTGGAGAATCAGTCATGCCTTCGCAACTGTCTCAATAATTTGCGTTCTAATTTTCTCAGGAGTTCCAGGTATTTCCTGTATTAAATCTTCACCTGCTTTGGTCATTTATTGAAATTTTTTGAAGAAAATCACGGTCAGAAGTTCTTATCTTCAACGGAAAATAGTTTTCATTTCGCGCCAGTGAAGATGTCTTTGCAATGTTGTCATCAGTGCACGCTGCGAGCTTTTGTCTTCAACTGTTTGTGTCAGAGAGGGAGAAGCAAGGTCATCGTTCAAGAAAAGTTGCGCGAGTAATAATGAGATACACACACACTGTTTTGTTTCTCTGTGTCATTGGTAACCGTCGATTACAATGTGCCATTTCATGACATCTTTAAAGATCATGACCTAGTAAAACATAAATGTTTGCACGTGACATGGACGCTACTTGATTTTTTTTTTTTTTTTTTTTGCCCGTGAAGCAACTTCCAACACCGAGTCAGAAGCCCTCAGGTTTGGAAGTCGCCCTTGCGGCACAAACGTCTACTTCACGCATTCGGTATATAAATAACTACTTTATCTTCTTAAAACAAAGAGAGAATAACTATGATCATTTATTATAAATATTATTATTATAATTAAATAAAATATGTGGCATATGTATTTTATTCAAGATTCAGTGGATCGGAAATCAGATGATTTTCCTTAATTTTCGATACGAACTAGTTATATTTTAGGAAACATAGATAACATTGTTTCATTATGCATTATTTGCAAAAGTGATTTTGTTAATTGCGGTAGTCTACTTAGAATTTCTTTGTATTGTTTTCGTTCGTATATTCTTTGGCTTATCTGCACACTTTATTTTATTTAACAAAAATGTAGGGTTATAATTCATTTGCTGCACCATTAACTTGAATTGATATTTGTATGTGAAAGTACAATAGTGCATACTATTGTGATGTTTCACTTTAGAAAACGCCAGGAACTAGCCACTTGTGTACATTTGGCAAATAGTCTCTTTGTGGTTTGGTACATTTGGCCCGAAGTCTGCTTCTGGTTTGTTATTGACAAGTCAGTACCAGCTTTTGTTTTACAAAAGAAAGATTTAAAAAAAAAAGAATATCGAAATTTTAAGATACCTCTTAACGTAACGCGAGTTTCCAATGCTATTAGATTTGTTGATAGCTAAAAGCAGCTGCAAAGAGAAAAAATGATAAAGTTCTTTCATATTTTTCATGTTTAATTGATTTGAATTTTTCGTGTTTAATAATCTCAAATATCTCACATTAATCGAATCAAAAGTTGTCGTTTAGATCACTCCATTGAAGTACCAAAATAGCCTAGTAAAAAATCTACTTTTATGTGCACCCTACTTTTAATTTACCAATGTGTTCTCTGTTTCATTTTTATTGTTCTGCATAATTCACATAATAACGAACTTCGGGTAATGTTCCTTTGTGCTCGACGCATGAACTGTTTGAGGTGACTCAGAGCACCAATTGGTGTCACTGCAGTGCCTCTGGCCAGGAAGTCCTCGGTCACGAGTTCCATTGTTTTATAAACTACCTATTTAGTCCAGACAATTGGTGCTCAAAAGGGCCCGATCCAGGTAAAAATTCCGGAAGTTTTTTTCCCTCAACGGTTCTATGTGTTTTTGAGTGTTCTGAATTCAAATTTGATGTTTGAACCTTCTAAAAAGGCCGGCTACACAGTGAAAATTGCAAAGAATCCTAAAAATTTCGCCCTGTTTTTTAGTTTTTCTCTTATATCTTCAAAACTATGCCTTTAACAAAACAATTGTTACGTATAAAATTAAAATAGATAAAATTTCCTATAAAATGCATTCATGAACTTTGAATTTCTGAAAAACGGTTTAGGCGGTAGAGCGCGATGAAAAAGTTACTTTTGAGCCTGTGGGCAAAGCGGGAGAATAGGTCTTTCCAGCCATTCTATCTCACGGCGGGGCACTAGTTTCATTTTATCATTTTTGAAACCAGCTTTTGTGAACAAATAACTGGCATTGTTAAAAGATTAACACTCCGATACTCATATAATCAGTAAGGACGTATTTCATCGTGCGGAGTATCTGTAAATCCTTGAAACATGCAACATAAGGTTACGTGCTTAACTATTTTTGGTCGAAGAAGAAAATCCTCTTCAATCACTTTTATCAATTCTTCAATGGAAAAATAAAAATAGATTGCATCGCTGACTCTACATCATCTCTGGAAGGTAGGTTCCTGTCTTCTTTGGGGGCTGATGAATTCTTTCATGCACATCAAATAAGCTTGTGCCTCAGCAGCTAACAAGTTTCTTACTATGTTTACGCAATGTACTGTATAACGTCAAAAATCAATAAGGTTTCTCGCGAGTCTTAAAACAGTTTCTCAAACAGCTAATTTCCTCACGGGATATACTAAATTTCGTTTTGCTTTTTGATTTGTCTCTCAAAGTCTCGTAGTTTTTCCTCCTCCACAAATAAAACATTGAGTTTTGAAGACAAAATCGGGTATATGGGAACGTAGTTGAAGTGATTCAACGTCTTTTTCAGCTCTGTTCACGTAAGCAGAAATCAATTTTTCGTTTCCGTGTTGCCTCCTATACTACACGCGCAAGTTTTCTTGATATTCCCAGCGGGGGGTGCGGGGAGAGGAGCGCTCTGGTTACGTCACTGCTTATAAGGGCGTACCAACTGTGGCCATGAACATAGCTCGCCAAAGCTCGCGACGAGAAATGCTACGATTATTTTGAAAGTAAGAGTTGGTTGTTGCCAGCATTGTAAATTGGTACGTACCGTTCCGAGTCGAACCTACATATCTCAAAGTACCGTGCTATTCAGCGTTGGGTGAGGACTAGGGTGCTTGTGTATCAAGAAAACTTGCACGAGTAATACTTACCGTGCTCTTCAATTATTGTTGAGGTACATTTAAATGAAAAACGTAAATAAAACTTAACCCTCCGTCTCGCTTGGCCTTCAACAAAATATTCCAACACCCTTTCTTTCACAAAACGTGGCAGTGTTCCATCTTCCAACGTGTTGTCACAAATAGCCTGCACCCTGCAATGCAATGTGCACACGTTGTATAACTGGAAATATTACGGGTTCATGTTATTTTACAATGAGTACGTGATGAGGCAAGCTCACTTAACATTAACTGCCGATCTTGCGCCAGTGCGTAAGGCCTCACTGATGAGTCAATCACACGCGGTGTAGGGTGATATTTCAGGAACAGTCACGAGCCGGAGCATGAAGTACTTCGTGGAACAATATGCAAGTTACATATTTCCAAAATTTGCGACGAGAATCTGAATATCGTGCGCGAAAATCTGAATTATCCTTTCACTGTAGTCTTGGGAATTACACAGTATATCGCTGTCCGAGATTTCCAGAAGTAGTTTGTTTGCATGACCGCAGAATATGGTGGTAACAAAACGATCTTTAGTATTTCAGGTGGAGATGATGAGAAAGGATGAGCAGGATAAGAGGGAGCGGAAGATGATTTTGTGTAAAAACAGGAGGTATCGAATATTAGTAAATATCATTGTCGCTTGGATCAGGTGTCTTTCGCAATTGCAACGTTGCATCCGGTAGAACCAGACTCTATGCACGTCTGTCAATGTATACCGTGTCTACTCACTCTATGGTAAATTAATAAATTTATAAATTATTAAAATAATTATGATTGTTTTCTTCTCAGGCAATTACATAATTATCGGCAAATCACTGACATAGGAATGCTGAGACTTGTCTCCACGTCAGTGATTGGCTAATAATGACATAAATGATATTCGCAATTGAGAAAATCACATTTTTTAAAAACATCATACACCGGCAATTGGATATAATCTGTGTTGTCCGCTCATACCTTACCCTCGTTTTATTGTATAGTGACACTTTCCTTTTATCCTGAAGTTTGCATTTTCAAACATTTATAAAATTATCTGGTTCAATATTTTGGTTTATTAAGTACCTAAAATTACCTCATTCGTGTTATTTTTACATTTACTCATAATTTGGCACACATTGACAAAACATATTGTTGGTAAATATTTTTGATGAATATATTGTATTTAGATGAATATATTAAATACGTTTTTGATGAACGTATTGTCGTAATAATTTTCTGATATTCCTCTTTTTTTTGGTTACCTAAGACTTGGATTTTCAGATACTCCGAGCAAACACGACTCTATTGATCCCGAGTATCGGAGTGTTAATCTTTTAAGAATGCCAATTATTGGTTCACAATAGCTCTTTTCGAACATGATAAAGTGAAACTAGTGCGCCGCCACGAGACAGGATGGCTAGAAAGACCTATTCTCCCGCTTTGCCCAGAGGCCCAAAAAGTAAGTTTTTCATTGCGCTCTACCTCCTACTCAGAAATTCAAAGTCAATGAATACATTTTATAGGAAACTTTATCTATTTTAATTTTATAAAGAACAATTGTTTCAATAAAAGGCATAGTTTTGAGGATATAAGAGAAAAAATAAATACAGGGCGAAATTTTTATGATTCTTTGCAATTTTCTCTGTGAAGCTGGCCTTTTTAGAGGTTGCAAACATCAAATTTGAATTCAGCACACTCAAAAACATATAGAACCGTTGAGAAAAAAAGCTTTTTTTCCTGGATCGGGAAAGTTCAAGTATGCCTTTTATAGGATATTTTATCTATTTTAATTTTATAAATAACAATTGTTTCGATAAAAGGCATAGTTTTGAGGATATAAGTGAAAAACTAAAAACGGGGTGAAATGTTGAGGGTTTGTGCAATTTTCTATGCGAAGCCAGCTTTTTTGAGGTGGCAAACATCAGATTCGAATTCAGCACCGTTTTGAAGAAGATAAAAACTTCGGAACTTTTTCATGCGTCAGATACCGTTTGACGGGACTAATAGTACAATTTATCGTGCATGTGACGTAAGTGAGCTGTTGCGGTTTCATCCAATCCAGGAGCTTATATGTCGCTGCACTGACGTCACTATGGAGACGTTAAAGCTCCCGATTGGATGATACCGTGAACAGCTGATTTACGTCGAGTGCACGGTTAAATAAATCCTAGTAATCGAATTCAGCCTTTGTCTGGACGAGAATGTTTGCACCCGGCTGCTCTGATGGGTAATTTTCGTGGTTTCAACTCCAGCCGAATGCAGAAGCAGTACCCTAACAAATGGGTGCCGCAGTGGGGGCAGATGTTTGGTTGGCCAAACCCCTTGAAGGCGACGTGTAGATAGGCGTCGTGTCTCGTAATACAGCGAGAATATCCCCACAACCTCCCACTATAAAAAAAACAGATGTCCTACACTTACGGGACTAATGATCTGAGCAATTGAGCCGTCTGGAAACATCAATCATTCAATCAATAAATTAATCGATCTCCGCCAGAAACGTAGTATTGAGAATTACGTCATCCATGGCACTACATTCATGTTAACCGTGTCCAGAAAAATCTGAAGGATATTCCTCACCCGTTCGTCACGTCACCCATTTGGTTTAGCGATGTCAAGTAGTACAAATAGAAGCAATAATAATAGAAGGTATTGTGTCAAGGCAATCTCGAATATGGGGGGTGAGTAATTTATCAGTGCTTAGTACCATTGACAGATTTTTATGCGCCATTCATACCTACAAATGTGCTTGACCTTATTTTTTCGTTTCGAAGTTGCAATGTGGGAGGTTGCGAAAGTAATGATTATTGTTGTATCAAAGCTAATACGTTTGGTTTTCCAAAAGATAACGAAAAAAGAAATGTGTATCCATTGGAGTTACTTTTTAATTACAGAAAATTCAGCTCTGCACATACACATTTTTTCAAATGAGCAGGACATCTCTAGATTTTGTGAACTTAGCTTTTATTGATCATTTAAACTCCATAGATTTAGAATGATTTTTGTGTTATGTTGAAAACTAGTGTTTTTTAAGTTAACCCAACTTAAATGTAATCAAATATTTAATACGACATTAAAATTTTCATATATTTTTTAATATAGATTGTTAACTGTAATAACATTGTTTCTAATGAAAAGTTTGAACTGATTATTTAGGAAGTAAAGCCGGCTGTCTCATGCTCATAGATTTACTTGCATGTAAAAGATCCTCAAGCCTAAATGACGTAGCCTCTGAGCTAAATTAAAATAGCCTGTTTTCTCGCCCAAGAAATACCTCCTTTCCCTGCTAGTTGACGAAAGGAGCGTAGCGAAATTTGCGTGGTCAGACGAAGAGCGGACCTGATGGCCCAGTCTCGCCACGTAAAATATGCATTAATTCAATTCAATTAGCTATGTATCCAGTGGCGCATCTCCTGGATCATTTTGTACAACTCTTGCTTTTTAACCCACCCGACAGTTGTTCGACGCAGTGCTCGAGAACTCTGGAGAGCTAATTACCTTGCCGGCGGCCTTGACATTCCTGGCCCACACCATCTCGCAGGCATCTCGGAAAGGAGATCAGGGAAGCGCAGGAAACGATACATCGTGGCGTCAAGACAGATCGTTTGTTTGCACAGGCAAGGTGTTCTTAACAGTTTTCGTAGCAAACATTCGCTTTGAATGAAGGTTTTCGTGCGCGGCTTTGCAATGGAAAATTATATCGAAGTCACTCTTACGAGGAAAATAGGAAATCAAAATAAATTCAGGAAAAGGAAATATGTAACACGCACATTCAACATGCCGCTACTGTCAACTAGTGGAGCTAAAACATCACATTGCAGTACTTCCTCGCCCGCACTATGACGCAAAAATACGCGAAAAATACTCTCAAATTTTCGAAAAATTGTATATGTAATCTTCCAACAGAGGCGTAATTCCTACTTTCAATAAAACTTCCAAATATTTAAAAAAAAATAAGCATAAACATTTTATGTGGTAAATTAAAATAATATATTTTATTTATTCAAAAATTAATTATCTTTATTTAATGTTAAAATTGGTTCAACTTAAAATATTGTTGGTTTCCTTTGCTATTTTATCAAAAACGGCCATACAAATTTGTCAAGATTTTGTTTGATCACAATGCGTGCTTTATAATTGGCCATAGGTCTGATTTTCAATAAAACCTGTAGAATTTGTAGAAATGTAAAAGTCCAACTTTATTTTTGATGTTGGGGATCCGTGCGGATATGAGCAGTGTCATAGTTTTCGTGGGACCTGATGTTGCCACAGCCAAACGTGAAACAGGAGTATTAAATCTAATGTATGTACGTACACACATTATGATCTAACCCAATCCTGAACGTTACCCGGACGACCTTCCTACCCAATCCTTGTGAAAGAGTAAAAGTGTAAATTTTATAGAAACTAGAGTGTTTAAGATTATTAATTTTAATGTAATTGGTTCAAATTTTATTAAATACTATAATGTTCTTTCATTTAATTTGACAGTACATTGTTATTAGATTAAACATGTTTATCTTTCGCATTGCCACTAACCTCTAGCGTATCTATTAGATAGCAGATCTGCCACACCGCTATTGGTCTCTGGTGGAATATATTAGGAACCAATCTGCTCTTAGCGACAGGAGAAAAATTATAATTGTGAAGCATCTATAAATATATTATTTAAATGATTTATTTTCCGTATTTGTGTTGTGCTAATCTGAAGCAAACTTTGCAAGGCCACTGCAAGAATCCTGAAGAAGAGCATGCAAAAAATTAATATCTGTTCATACACGAATTTTTCTGTATCGATGTAGGTTACATGTAGTTCAATTCATTTTTGTTAGTTAAATTATATTTAACCGTCCATAAACAATTTTGCATACGTAATATTTGTTTCCACAAATTTGAATAACGATATCAAATATTTAGAAATGAATGGTGTAGTGTAGTTTTTAATATTAATTTAATTTAGGCTTTCATGTAACATTTGTTTAAAGTTTTAGTCCCGTAATACAATGTTAATACAAGGTACAATATTGATTCACGGAAAATACAATTGATGCACAAGATGACGGTCTATATCTTTGTTACCATATCCAAGGTGTACTGCATTATCAACGCAATTAAAACGGGAAAAACATCTAAACCCACAATAACAATGTGTCAACAATGTGACTTTTATCTCAATACTCGACAGTCTCGATCTTTCAAACCTAGATCTAACCATTTCGACGGTAAAGCTCATATGCCTTGCGATGCCTTGCATTGCGATGCCTTGCATTGCGATGCCTTGCATTGCGATGCCTTGCATTGCGATGCCTTGCCTTGCGATGCCTTGCCTTGCGATGCCTTGCATTGCGATGCCTTGCATTGCGATGCCTTGCCTTGCGATCTCGACGTCAATCACTTCCTGGCAAAATGACTAAGGCGGGACTGATCAAAGATAGTGCATCCGTTGTTTTCCTTTCAGAGAGAGGAAGCGCGAAAGTATTTTCACTTCTAGTGTCACATCCGGCGATTAACGGGTATGATGGCCAAGAGTCTGCTGCATTATAAGGTTCTGTGGTCAGAATCTTGCTTATTCTGCGAAGCGATTTGTTCAAAATTGTGTACTGCTTCTCAAAAATTCAATGCAGTGTTAAAGATGTTCAATCTGCATCGCTGATATGTAAAACGGGGTTTAGGACTTTGCATTCCGCAACAGAAGGAATACCGATGTGGAAAAAAATGTTTATTTTGCGATTTTCATACAAAATGAATACATTCGCAAGAAAAGGCAAAATTCGAGACATTTTTGCGTGAAATATGCGTTTCCATTGATCGGAAATAAGAACAGATCTAAGATTGTCAGTGAGTGTACGCTCTGCAAAACGTGGATATGTATAAATTTGCGCGTTTATCAGGAATAGCTAAAATACATTACCCGTTACTAATTGCTTATTTGGACAACGAATATTTCTGAACTTGAAATAGGGGGGGGGCGAAGTAATACAGTTTATGGATAAATAATTGAATTTGATGATAATTTTTTCAAACAGATGTACGAAGATTTGTGTCAAATGTACATTTTGGTGTTTTTATATTTCGTAATGTAGACTACATAGTATGATATATGCACACATGTAAATCCACAATTAAACTTTGTGATTATTGTAATACAATGCAATAGGACGAACCAAGACTATAATAACGACAGTCACCCTTTCTTAACACTTAAAGAAAATTTAAGTGTGCACTATTTATGTTTTCGTCAATATCTCGAGAACAATGAACATATCCAGTAAAGTGAATTAAACATTTCTGAATGACCCTAACATACTCTAGTAAATTATTTTTGAATCATTACTTTAGCGGCATTAGTTTGAGAAATTGAAGTTCTAAATTGTTACTAGAAGTTTGTCGTGAGTACACAATGATGCATGATCGTAGATAGCAACGATAGTGCCAGCAACAAAGCGAAACGGGAACGGCGGGTTGAATTGAATTGAATTTGCCTTATTTTACGTGGAGAGACTCAGGCCATGAGGCCTGCTCTTCCGTCTAGCCACGCAAATTTCGCTACGCTCCTTTCACCAGCTAGCAGACAAAGGGGGTATTTCTTGGGCGAGAAACAGGCGATTTGAATTTAGCTCAGAGGCTACGTCATTTAGGCTTGAGGATCTTTTACATGCAAGTAAATCTACGAACATGGGACAGCCGGCTTTACTTCCCCTCCGAAGGAAGGCGTACGAAGTATTTTTTTCGCCCTTAAAAATCCACGGCTTTGTTCGGGTTTGAACCCGCCTGCTTGGGTTGAGGCTATGCGAGGCGAGATAGGGCAAGGTGAGGTGGGACAGGAGAAGGTTCGGGGTGTTGCAGAGTTGGGTCGGCTGGGACTACATTATATAGAACTAGCGGGAAACATTGTGGAGACATTGTCCTGCTCTCCATCTCTCTCTCCCTACCTCTTTCTCCTTCCATCTCTCTTTCTCTCCCAACACTCTCTCTTTTATTTCTGTGTCACATCGTATCTCTCTGTCGCTGTGTTTGTCTAATTGCCCCGGTTTCTCTCTGCTTCTGTTGCTGTCTGTATCTGCTTGTCTGTTTCTATCTGCCTCTGTCCCTGTCTCTCTCCCTGCGTATATGTTTTTTCTCTCTGTCCCTGTCTCTCCCTCTCTCGCGCCGCCTATCCTATCCTCCTCTGTCTCGCCCTGCGACACAACGGCAATGCGCAGCAACAATGAAACCCAGGTGGAGCTCAGTTTGAATGGAAATTGAATTAAAATTAACCGCAATTTTGTGCTGCAGCGCCATTTAGGAGAGTTACAACACAATTAACAGCATTAAAACTGTGTACGTGAAAAAAACACGTAGATATGCCATCTTTCATGGAGATCGGGCTCAGTGTTTTATCGCACCGCAGCTGGCCCCTGGCGGAATATATTAGGAACCTGTCTCTTAGCGGCACGCGAAAAATAATGATCGTGGTGCATCTACCATCTATATTATTTATTTTCCGCATTTGTATTGTATTAATCTTCACCAAACTTCGCAAAGACATTGCGTCGCATCCTGAAGAAGAGCCTGTAAATATTTCGTATCTATTCGTACGCTCCTTTTTGTCAAATCGATGTTGATTTCATGTCGTCGAATTCACTTTTATTTGTGTAGATTCTCTGCTTTTCCTGTCTAATAGATTGTTCTGATGAATCAGTTCCAAAGAACACGGAGTATACATCACGAAATATATTACATCAATACAGTCAATATATTACGAAACACAAAAAATACGAAAAAATATGTGCTGTTTTTGCCCACTTCATTCAGTAGGCAGTGAAGCCATATTATAACAAAGGTTATGGAAGCTTATAAACGTGTGCGTTAATTAACGGTTGTCGACGCGTCGTATTGAAATGTCCTTTTTGATTATTGGTTGTGTATCAAACAATAAACGTATACAAAGTGGGTATTGATTTTATATTGTTTCAGAGTCTCCGGAAGACCCCAATCCGACAAAAGCAAGAATAAACAGAGTAATAGGAGGAGCACTCATCGCGCTGACTGTCTTCTGTTTTCTTCTCCTCGTGCTAAATACATTGTTACTATGGGCCGTAATCAAAGTGAGTATGCTTATGTAAACTTATTAATTCACTACGCGCATGTTTTGTTGAGGTCTCCTGTTGATAGTAGTGGTAGGAGTGGAACTGGGTGTGTGTGACTATTTGTTAGCAATACAAAAAATTCAAATTTGCAGTTCGTTTAGCGATGCAAATAAGTTTTCTATAACTTGGGAGCCAAATTGTGTAGTTTCTTTTTCGAATGTTGCTGCTACTGGGAGAGCTGATTCAGGTCATCAACTGATGTCTGTGACCTAGGTTCGAGTCCCAGCGTTGGTAGAAGTTTTGACTCAAGGTAGATAGCTAGGTCGAGTTCAGTCACTGTCTGGAGGAGAATTCTAAGTACCGGCTGCTTTGATCAGTAGTTTTCCGTGGTTTCTCCGATCAACATCAGGCGAATGCCGGAGCAGTACCCTAACAAATGAACCACGGACGCGCACGATCTTTCCTTCCCATTCCTTGTCCTATCCTACTCCTTACATACATACATACACACACACATACATTCACTACCACACAAGACGGGAGACCGGTCGGGAGTTTAGAGGTTGTCTCGGCAGAGGCGGTGTCCCGCTGATGGGAGATACCTGGTTGGGGAAACCCTTCCGAGAGGAAGGTCGGCGCCGGATCTCACCACCCACCGCCGCTCCCGCGATCAAACATGCCCAACACTTACGGGACAAATGGTCTTAGTACCATGCGTCCGGAGAATCACTAATCAACCTACTAACCAACCAAATCTAATGTTGCTAACCTCACCCTTTCTTTATTTTTATTCATCTTCCCACCTGTTTATAGTTAAAATGCTCGGAAGAGATTCGAGAGTAAAATGTGCCCTATGCGTTACACAAAGGTTTTACTGTTCTTTGACTACATAAATAAAATAAAATAAACCTTTGTTAAGTCATGTGAGTTATTATTTTGACACTTATTTCTGCTAAATCGCAGTGAGATCTTGGGTGGTGAGTGTCATGATGAAATGATTCAAAATTATTTCAAGAACGTTGTCTAAATTGTGCTTGGACAGTAATACTCCCTATTATTTTGTCATTCCGTCAACCGAAGGAAATTTCACGATAGATAAGTTATTTGTGTGCTAGAAATAAAATAAAGTGCACATCTAAAATTATATTTCAAGAAATATAATTAATTATTATAATTATAATACTATACCTATACCCATTACACTAATGGAAAACCCCCATTCTTCCTTGTAACGCAGCGTAACCTAACCCTAAACCCCCTCCTCCCTCTTTAGCGTTACGTAATTTATGGACGGCCCCTTAAGAACCCGTCAATCGTTCCTGACGCGAGCCGAAATAAAAACAGTAGACTTGCGATTATCCGAGGTAATTATGATCGAGCGGCGACAAAAATCCCGAGGGCCGAGGCTCAGTTCGAACAATTTAATGCCTGTGGTTCATATGTTTTAATTTTTAACGTATTTTTAATGATTCACATTGACTTATTTACTAATTAAGTTGTTAACTTGACTTGGTTGATCTTTTCATATTTCCCTCCCGTTGTTTTCCCTTTCATAAGGAACACGTAGCCATCAATTGGTTTTCCCTCCGTAAACACGTCCTCTCGATCCAAGCTCAGTTAAGCAGCTGTATTGTCGAGCACCGTACCGCAAGGCAAAGCGAGCCAATAACTAGAGTATAAGAATATTTTTGATTCAATGTGCCAACGCACATAAAGCTCCTTAACAGTGGGACTGACGAAGGCGCCAGGTGTAATAGAACACCCCCGCTCTGGCAGGTGTTAACGGTGCGTTGCGGCCCGTAGTACTTGCCTGATATACACATCACTATCTTACCTGGTTCCTATCGATCCAGGTAAGTTATGCAGTGTACATCGAGCCCCCTATCGAAGGCAATAACAACCAATTAAGAATCAGTAAAAAATATTTATTTTTTTTGGTGTAAGATTAAATTAAGTTTTCAATGTTTTGCAGCGGAAGATTGGATTCATCAAGTGGTGGATTCGACTGACGGTGATCATTGAAGTCGTCATTTGCAGTACTATGTTTATGGGAAAATATTGGGACACTCTCAGAAGCTTCTGCTTGGTTTTGAACTTTGGTAAGTACTTTCACTATCTTTATTTCTTGTTAAGCCAGAAGGGCTTTCAAGAGCTTTATACAACTGTAAGTAGTTGTTGAGATACGGGGGGTTACAAATGGGTCGCGATATATACTGGCTTTATTAACAATAAATATTGGGCACAAAATAGTCCGTTGAAGCAAGACACTTACCACGCCACCTTCCCCTCCCTTCGGAAGTCATAACAATACCTTTCATCTAGAGACACCCGCTACAACAAGCTACGTAGAGGGACTTGAAAGTGTAAAAATTACTGAAAAAGGCTTAAAGAGGTAATTCTTAACATCCTCAAACCTTAAGATGGTACATATCTACTTGCAGTGTACAATGGTACTAGATGAACAATGGGCAAAAAATATACACTACTGGGACCACAACAGCTCATACTATCTCGTGTTGTTTCTAACTGTTTGCAGTATTCGATAATTCAGAGTTCAACGAAAATTAGACCTGCGCCGTTCTCTTAACCGTGCCTATTAATTCGTGGAAAACAAGATTGAAGAAAAAAAATGGCGACTTTTCTGAGAATTTTTTTTGTATAATTTGCATTAACTTTAAGCAGAAATTGCGTAGTAACTACTCGTTAAGAAATAAGGACATTATATTTTTTAAAGATCTAAGTTTTTAGAACAGGTTTTATTTTGGACAAAATTCTCTATCATCAAATTTATGGTTTTGCAATGTTACCTTTTGGATTTTTTAAATATACAGAGTGTTTGCCAGAAATGGGACCAAGGACAATTATTTTACCGTTCTTTGATACATACGAGAAGAAAATTTAAAGCAAAATTGGAAGTTTTGGGAAAATAGTTGATGAAAAATTGCCTACATTTCCCGGAAAATTACGGGAAAACTAATATTTTTACGGAGAAATCTCACGTATTTGAATTCACCTTAATTAAAGAGTTTTTTAACACCATATTTTACAAAATAAAAAGATCGATCTTCAGTATTGTAGTTGTAGGAAAACGCCGAAAGAAAATTCTTCCTGTTGAATTTTTCGAAAAGCCTGGGATTTCAACAATGCAACCTATGGCCATTCTTTCAAACGACTATAACATTGAGTACAAAGATTATTTTAAAGAATTGGGGTCATTTTTGAGAAATTTTTGAATTTTGTTAATGTAAAGAACCACCAAACATTAAAATACCTGTTTCAAACTCACAGGAATTCAGTTAAATCAGTTGAGGAATGTCAATTGAAGGAGAAAATCTGCCGTAAGGTTTAGGTTCTATACTTGGATGTATATTATCGTGCACTTGACGTAAATCACCTGTTCACGATGTCATCCATTCGAGAAATTCAACATCTCCGTCGTCTTCTTTCGAGGCGAGGTGAAAAAGTGAAACTAGTGTTGCTACAACAGCACATACGTTTTTCGCATTGTTTCTAAATTTGCATTTTTCGAAACTCAAAGAGTTCAATGAAAATGAGACCCACGTCATTCTTTTAAGCATCCCTTCATCTGTACACAAAAAACATTAAAGACAAATTTTTGAGGGTTTTTGAGACAAACATGTTAATTGTCGGCTAGCGGGAGTTTCCCTAACCAGATATCTCCCACCAGTGCGGCACCGCTCCAGCCGGGACAAGCTCTTAGCTCCTAAAATCGTAAAACGCTTTTAAAACCGGTCCAGGGAAATGGCAACTCGTTTCATAAAACGTTTAGCTTAAACCTGTGATAATGTGTCTTAGTAACTTATGATATGTGCGCTTTCTTTCGTATTGCACAGAGGAAAGAATTAATTTCTGGATTACGCAAATAACGGCTCCATGCTTGGCGCTCTTTGACGCACTACGCACGATTCGAAAGTATCTAAATTTTAACCTGTCGTTCAGAAGCAAGACTTTGCGTTTGTCTATCCAAGCTAGAATTATCTAGTTTGAGTGCACGTAGTGATGAGAGATTCTACTCTTGAGATATGTAATCCGTTAAATTTGAGCTCATCAGGAGATAAAATGCTTGAAAGTGCGTAACATTTGCAGAATTTTTTGCGTCACCTTATTATACATGAACTGCGTTTATACTGGAAAACTATAGTATACGAATTATACAGTAGCGCAGCTCCGTGTTACACGCCCTCTGACGACGTATTGGTCAGCGACACTAGCGATCCGCGAGGCGATAAAGGATTACTACGCCGCCGTACAATTCGTAATACAGAATCGTTCTGCTAAATGTAACCAAAAAGTTATTGTGTTTTAATATATTTTAATTTCCTTATCCATTTAACTAAAACATGTGGATTAGAATGTTTTAACAATTCTAAGGAAGGAAATGTCTTAAATCTAATGAATATTATCCTTTGAAAGTGAATGGTGGAATCGTAGGGAAGAACAAGTATTTCTGTACTTTTCATGAAAATATGCAGAAATGAAGTACTCTTAAGTAGTAAATAAGTGTATCTAGGAGGAAAAAAACAACAAATTTTCATCTTTCATTTCTACGGCTATGGGATAAGTAAATAACAACATAACAAGGGAGAAGATTGCAGGATTCTTTCCTGCATTAATGCTGCATTTATTTACAGAACAGTGCTCCCCTTTCGACACACGCATTGTTATTAATGTGTTAACTGGAAAAGTATACGATATCACTTGTATAACAAATGTGTTTTCATATACGTCAAATGTGGGGTTAAAACTACAGTTTTACGTATTTTTAGGTGTTAATTAATGACTTGCCTTTGAAACCGTAGGAATAAATAACAGCAAGGTCAATAACCAACACCATTTATTTTTAAAGTTTTTACCCAGCTCTTAATAAAGCAATTTCACAAAATATCCGAATTATTCAGAAGAATCTAACTGTAGATTTACATTACCTCCACCAGGATCGCTAGCTGCACGCGCACGCATCCTTATCTAGTCAAAACACGGGCTGAGCTGCTGTACTGATTCGTATTCTGTGGTAAAACTTAGTATTAAGCAAGTCTTGGATATGATGTTAATACCGTGTATTCTTTTGTTGCAGCTCTGAATATTTTCATTATAAAAGCTATCTGCGCTTACGAGAGATGGCTGGTAAGTGAAACGAAGGGGGAATTGTTGAAGAATACCGAATCAGGGAGTCATCATGAGTCACATAAACGACTCTCATCAGAAAGCCTTCACACTTCGCAAATGCGTGAATCTGCGACTATACATGAAGAGAAGACTTCTGATGAAGCTGGACAGTAGATGATTCGTGTGTGCCTTGAGATCAGTGACGTCACAAAATGAAATGTATGGACCGCAGCATGAGAATTTTGTTTTCCAAGCGGTGATTTCTAAATAACTTTATTGCGGTTAACGCCTTGCACCCTACTAAAATTTATCGCTTGAATAACTTAATAATGCATTATTGAATGAAGTATGACACAAGTATTCAAACAAAGAAGATCATTGTGGTGAAACGCTCCCAGGCGGGAAAGGTGTGTGTACCATGCTTATTGTTGTGAGCCTTACGTCCAGAAGAAGGCTCGCACTTAGGGTTTGTCTCCTGTGCCGGCGTGTTTTGCCATGCACGTGCAGAATTTCGTCATGGAAAATGAAGCTCACGAGGACAGATCTGGATGTTTCGTGTAGGATCCCTCACTTGGATTTCTCGCCTCGTGGCACAGTGACTGAACCGCGAAGGAGGTAGCTGATCCACATGACATGAGTGAGGTGGCTGATCCACATGGCATGAGTGAGGTGGCTGATCCACATGGCATGAGTGAGGTGGCTGATCCACATGACATGAGTGAGGTGGCTGATCCACATGACATGATGACGTGGCTATCACAGACATGCAGTGAGTGCGATCCATCTCGCGAAATCGTAACTTTTAATGACACTCGCAAAATCCTAAAAGAGTTGGATACTGGAAACAAAATTGGTTGCAGGTGAACTCAATTTACTGAAAAACAAGTCGATAGCATCACATGACAAAGGAGTAAAAATTTGTTTCTAGAATCCAACTGTTGCAGTATTTTGTGAGTAACATTAAAAATGAGGTATTACCATTCGTGAGATGTTAAAGTTATCCGTATCAGCGGGAGGGCCAGGAGTCAAATTAAATAGCGGGTAAGATCTGAGCGGCTTTCACGTTTACGCAGAAAAATGTATGGAAACAAAACGAAACATTTCGTTTTTGTACTCTCGCAGAAAAATTATTTACGCGCGAAAGTCCTTTTTTGCTAGAGGTTACAAAAAATGTTTCTGTGCGAATTTAATTTTGTTACCGATGGCCAAAATTTGTCAAATTCGTTTCTTTCCTGTACGGAAACGAAATGAAAGCATATTTCCTTTTAATGGATAAGAAATGCTACTTTCCTATTTAGTTAAGTTGTTAATATTTATCCAAAAACTAAACAACTTAATAAACAAAATTTACCGAAGTGTGTTTGTGTATTCCTGATGAAAGTGTTGTCACTAAAGAAAACGGGTTGCAATGAACTAATGTGAAGAAACTGTTCGAAATGGCGACTGAATTTGTGTCAGTAGAACGATTTCTGCCTTCCTGAGACTGAGATTTGCGAAGAAGAAAATGTGCTATAATAATATAATGCTAGATGCTATTAATATTTCCTTGTGTTTTTCACGGGAGTGAGAGTACAGTGTCTACACTGTACCCTCCCATGCTTCGCCATTGGAAGTGGTGTTCAACATATTGCGGCTGTGAAGTTTTATAGTATTAATATTGAGTTATTTGAAAGTAATAGTAAGTTAATTTGGGTACATCAAAACTTAAGTTACCAATTTGAACTATATTAACAGTACGTATGTGCCACACCAGTTATATTGTTGCTGTGATATCTGAAAATGCCTGAAGAAAAATTGTACAACTTCACTGTTCCAGAAATACAGGAGTACGTACTGAAGTGCATGGAGGATACATGAGAAATCATGAGCAATAGCGTTGCAGAAACGTGAGCAAGAAACGTGAAACACTTCATGCGAATACCCCATTTATTATAGCAGCATCCTCCACTCATACCTTGATGGATAATGGGAATGCAATAAATAAAAAAGTCATACAGATTTTTATTTCAAAAATTTAGATCGATAGAACGTCTAATTATTTCCCAATCAATATTACTTTTGTTTTCTAAAATACGATTTACCAGTTGCTCTACTTTGTTTCCTTGTTGATGCATTTACAACGAACAACACAGTGAAAGAGAAATTTCATTTAGTTAAAAAATCGACTTGGAACAATCTGGTTTTCGTCCAATGATCTTTAAATATTTCTAGAACGATAATGTTTGTTTAAAAACGTCAATGTTCAACGTGAACTGCAATTTTAATCCATCTGTACATAAGGACAGAGTGTTGAAAGACGTCAGTTAATCAGAAGCGTGCTCACGCACCTAAGTGGCCACCATCTGTCGAGCAACCCTTTCCCTCTTCTCAGATATTCCAAATCACCAAGTCCATTATAGTTCTAATTAATATCGTTCAAAATTTGTTGACCGATGGCTTGGAGAATTCCGGGTAGAGTGGGGGTATTAGTTAACAATCGACCTTAAGAGTTTTTGATGCAATGCTTTCGTCTACAAAATCGAAGTCCAACTTAAATTTTAGTATAATACGGCTGATGAATTCGTTGATCTGAGAAGGAAACAAAATTCGATTGCGTAAAGTGATGAATCTTGTTTTATTTTAATGAAGTCCTTCTTATCAACCGTGTCAGTCACAGTATTAACTAACCAGACCAATTTTTAAAAATTAAAAAAATATAAATCCTCTATTCACTGAAAGAGCTGAGGACAGGTCCTGGAAACGTGTAAAAAATATAGTTTCATAGAGTTCTATATATTGGTCTCTTTTGATGTTACATTTTTATCAGATGTTTACAGGAAATTTCAATGATTTATAATTCTGAATATTTTTTTAAATATTTATTTTAGATAGAATAGCAAGGACATCAGAGACCACGTATTCTTTGTTTGTTTTTCATTTTCGTGTTTACAACAGTTTAGACTTAGGGTAATATATTTAATCCCAATTTATTAATTTTGAGTAGCGTTATAACGGTTTTTCAATCTTCAACTGAGTTAAAATATCTTATACATATCTTTATTCAGATTTAATTGATGTCTTTTGTTTGCTAGACCTGGGCATTCTAGAATGAGGTGTGAGATCGAAATGTTATTTTCACACTTTTTTAGTCTTTATTCTTCGTATCGTCGAAATACTTGCCCCAATGTAAGCAGAAGTTCGATCCATTTCTCTGAGGATGCGTAAGAATTTTGTTCCCTTTTCCCAAGTAGCTTGCTTTCGGAACTTTCTCAATAATTTTGCGTTTGCCCCTATTATAAGTTCTCCTAAAATTCTACAGTTAAGTGAGATTCTGAGTAGTCTCCTGCGAAAAACGTCGAAAGCCTCATCCATTTCTTTAGATTTTTTGAGAAAAAAAAACGCGAACAGAAATAGCTTCTATTTCACTCCAAAGATAACTTCTATTAACTTCTAATAGCTTGTATTTCTCTCCAAAGATCTGTGAATTTGTAATGCAGTCATCAGTGCTTGCTACAAGCAATGTTGGACTGTTTATTGCTCTTCGGAAGGGGAAGTTAGGTTATCGATCAAGAAAAGATCCGCATGTAATATTTACTAATTTTGTATAACATTTTTTTTTTAAATTGTAATTGGACTATAGACATAAGTCGTGTTGAGAAATCCGGGTGCCAGATATACGTATAGCTTTCCACGTCTCCAAAAAGGATTAAAAAAAACAATTCGTTATAAAAACACTTTAGTTTTATACTACAATGAAAATAAATGTACAGAATTAAATTTAAAGAAAAACAAATTGAAAAGGGAGTGCTGGCTATGTGTAAAAAAGAAAAGCAACAAACAACTCACGCAAATGATTAAATAATTATTAAATGTGTTATTTGTTCAGATAAAAATATACTGAAATGATGTATCCAATTTGTACATCTAAATTGTTTAAAAATAAACCATTTTGTACTAACCATTAACATTTTAAAAAAGTGTTGCAAATGCTAAGCGATGTAAATAATGGCCAATTCTGTCATTCTCCATCCATTAAAACTAAGTTTTCATAATAGATACTGTAATTGAGAAAAAAATGTATACTTTTACATTTTTACACGAATGTAAATCTTCACCAAAAATTCTTGATATTACGTCACCATCGGAATTTAATTTAGTATACATCTAACATTCTATTCAGTCACAAAATTCACCCGAATTGAAATTATATTTTATTGCATAATATTACGTTTCAAGTATGCGTACTTAAGGAAATAATTTATTTTGTAGTCACTTCTAACAATACCAAACGACACTTTCGAGATTTCCATCCTAACAGACTTAGCATAGTAGTAAATTGTAAAAGTCAATAACTGAGAAATTCAGTTTTTGCACGCAAACACCTCCACTGATCAAATAGAACACAATCTGCGAAACAATTCTTCACCTGCTTTCAACATTGCCAATATAATTTTGAAATTCTATTCTTAAGTCTCCGATTTACACTATAAAAGATTTAACATCCAATATAGCTTTCAAGCTTAAAACAAATAAGTTTTCACAAACTGTATGGATAAATAAAACATTACAATAATGATTGTGTAGAAATGACTGTGTATGATTGTGTACCAAAGTTACTAAAAACTAAGTTACTAAAAATTGAAATTCCATCCTCCCCAGCACCTATATTAGCACACTAATTGTTTTGAGTGCATTATAAAATTGTAAAATTCAATAATTGACAAGATCTATTTTAAAACAATGAAGTATTATTTTGTACTAGTAAAACATTCTAATAAATAATTTTCTACCAACTTGTAGCATTACTCAAATAATTTTGAATATTTCGTCCTTCCCAATCCCGCGATCAGCAACCAAATATATTTTTGGATAGTTAATAGACAACTTACAATTTTTAATAATTGAAAGGGAATATTTTATGGATTTTATCGTTGTATATTAAGTGAAATAATCTATATCAATAAATTATTTTGTGACAACTTTAGCTTTATTTAAAAAAATGGAAATTGCTAGTTACTAGTTAAACAACCTAACATATTTAACGTAAATTCTAGCATTATAAAATTCAATAATTAAGACGAAGTACATTTGTACAATGAAATATCTTCGCTGAATCAATAAGACATCGCAATAAATAATAATGTAAATAAACGAATGAAAAACGTCATTCATTGAAATAGTAAGAACTCGTGAAATAATTGCCAGTTTAACATTTTATGAACATGTTTTTAAAAATAAATAAAATAAGCCGGCGCACTTTCAACACGCATAACATCTTACGCGTAACGCCCTGTACCATCGCGGATAACACACAAACTTCATCTCGGCCTCTTAAAACCCGAATGTTAATGCCACTTGTGATATCGAAGGGTGCAGAAATCAGTAGAGTTTGCATACTAGTCGCATTCGCCCCAAACCTCTTGAGTTTAACGGCGGCACTCACGTCGAAAGCTTCAAGCTAGAGGCAGTAAGCAATGCTAATCCCCTGATTGCCGGGCTTGCCTGGTAACCCACCAGTCGGGCGCGTCGACCAGTTGGGCAGGTTCGGGTGAAGGAGATTCCTTGGAATGCTCTGGAATCCATACAGAGAAGCCTGATACCACCCATCAGGTTGTTCAGGTTCTGGCGATACTCACGTCAATAGCCTAAAGCAGTGAGAGATGGGAAGGGGGTTCCGAGCCGCCGGAACCTTAGTTCGTTTGCCGTGATGGCAAACCGTTCCGACGAGAGGCGATACCTAGAGGCGTACTTGTGTGCCGTCGGGGGGTTAGGGTAAAAGCGGAAAGATTAGGGACCGACCCATGGGAACCTGTAGCCCCTGGCAGAACAAGAATTTGCGGGGAGTAAACATCTGTGCGTCCACGGGGGTAGTTGCAAAGG
Organism: Gryllus bimaculatus; assembly: GCA_017312745.1. Lineage (NCBI taxonomy): Eukaryota > Metazoa > Arthropoda > Insecta > Orthoptera > Gryllidae > Gryllus > Gryllus bimaculatus. Next base: position 3,144,646 of record BOPP01000154.1, read on the forward strand.
TTGAGGTTCTAAGTGGATAGCTTTAAGGTGGAGGCAGTAAGGAGATGGTTCGCCACCAACCTTTGAGCAGGAATGGGTGTGGGATTCGTTAGGCAGTATTGTCTGGGTAGCTGGCACCGAATTTGAACCCCATGTATAAAAGTCCTTTGGGGAGCGTGAATGTCCGGTTGCGTAGATTCCGATGGCACTCACGTCGATAGCTTTAAGGTGGAGGCAGGAAGGAGATGGTTCGCCACCAACCTTTGAGCAGGGATGGGTGTGGTTTTCGTTAGGCAGTATCCTCTGGGCAGCTGGCACCGAATTTGAACCCCATGTATAAAAGTCCGTCGGGGAGCGTGAATGTTCCGGTGGCACTCACGTCGATAGCTTCAAAGTGAAGGCGATGAGACGTCGCGTTAGGGGCCCCGAGCCATCCGGGCGTTGGTCCGGGTTGCCCGCAGTTGGGAACTTGGCTTCGTCGTGGCAGTGGCTCGATTCTCTGGGCAAAGAGGTGGGACGGACTTGTCCCGGTGCCCGGCAGAATGGCCCGATCAAAGATAGATGTTCCCAAGGAAGGTAACTGCGTTCTGACGGGATCCAGATACCAGATTGTCGGCGTACTTGTGCGCCGACGGAGTGGGCGGATAAAGGCGAAAGCTTAGATCCTCACTCTGGGGAGCAATCCTATTGGTGGAACAAGTAATTGTGAGAACTGGTAGACCACACAGGTCATGTTAACCCCTGTCCAAGGAGGCCGACACAATTCAGTTCAGTTCAGTTGAGATTTTGATCCGAAGTGTGGAGCCGGTACTAAACTATTTTACCTTTTAAAGAAGTGATTTACGAATTTCGGAATGATCTTACAGGTACAGATAGTAATTCCGTAATAATATTAATAATCGTTTCCCTTTTAGGCATACATGACATACAGAAAGTCCCACTAACTATGGGACATCCTATAGCTTCTAAATGGTTCCCGATATCGAAATGTAGTTTTTGCTCAACAATGCGGAATCATGGGGGAAGTAATACGCTGTAGAGATATTGTTGGTTATACTTTTAGTTTTCAAGAAATTTAATCATCTTCGATTTTTTTTAAATGGAACTATATTTCTTCTCACTTACAATATATTATAAAAAGAGGAGTGCAATAGTGTAAGATATGTTAATGTTTTGCGTGTAAAATTTGACTTTGATATGTGAATAAAACTTAAACGTACAATATTTTCTGTAGCAGCCCTTGCAACTGTTGCTTTTCAGAAAGGTGGCTTTCGTAGCCTCCCCTTTGTTGGCACCATCTTGCCCACAGGCAACAGTTGCAAGGGCTGCTGCAGCAAATATTGTACGTTTCATTTAAAATCGCCCATCCGAAAGTCTACTTATACACTCAAATTAGTATCAAAATATTAACATACATGTCATTTTATTCCTCTTTTTATGATTATCAATTGCTGGCGAGAATATATATAATTCCATTTAAAATATATAATATTAAATTTATTGAAAACTAAAAATATTTCAAACCCTTTCTCTACACCATATCGCTTGCCCCGAAAACTGCATTTCGATATCGTGAACCATTTAGAAGTTACGGGTGTGGCCTATTGTCATTATAATACTTTTATAGGCATATATGTAATATAATATGACGAGTTTTACGCAAAACTAATATTTTTATTAATTACAATATGCCATTCTCACTGACCTATGAAACATAATGCTATCGTACCCCCCTCTCGTTTACTTATCTCGCTTCGTCAGAATCAATATCTTATGATAAGGAATCAGACCCGAAATTCCTTTTACAAACATACTCGGACTTTTCTTATCAAACATATCTCGTATGAATCATAGCTCTCAGAGAGAATTTTAAATATTTTCGTTTCTATGTCATCTGGCCTGTACTTAAAGATTTACATGATATTTCACCAGTTGGAATTTTTGACGTAACACTATAACAGTCAAGTAACCCTCGTATGTTTCTACTAAACATACATATAATCTAATGCAATAGGACTGTTTGATTTCATATTCTCAGGAACGGCACCTGGTATGATACTTAGTAACGTAAGTGCGGTGCACTCACGCTAGATTGTGAGATCAGGTACGGCGTACAAGTCTACTTGCGATGTTTTCGTCAACAGGTATCTCCCACCAGCGAAGCACCATGCCGACCGAGACAAACTCTAAGCTCCTGACTGTTCTTCCGGCATGTATGTAAAAGTATGTGTGTGTGTGTGTGTGTGTGTGTGTGTGTGTGAGGGGTGTGGATAGGACAAGGAAGAGGAAGGAAAGGTCGCGCGCGGTCCGTAACCTGTTTGTTAAGATACAGCCTCGGTATTCCCCAGGTGTTGATCGGAAAAAGCCCCGAAAACTACCGATCAGAATAGCCTGCCGATAGAATTCTCCTCCAGTTGGCAGCTAACTTCGACCTAGCTAGGTATCGAGTGTAGAGAATTCTGCCATCGTCCGAATTCGAACCCTGGTACCTCCTGGTCAGAGACACAGCAGAACCAACAGTGGATGCCCTGGGTTACCTCAGCCGATTATATGATTATGTAATTTCTATCGCAAACCTATCTCGTACTTTTAACTGCACTTCATGTGAAGATTTTCCTAACGTGATTTATGTGAATATACGTGGAGATTTGAAGGCAAATATCTGGTGCAATAAAATACACTGCCAAATGAGAGAATCTGTCGGACTTTCCTGTCCTGTGTTATCTTCGGTCAGACGCGAATCCATTCTGTTGTTGCCGAATTTAGGTCCATCAGGGCTTGCAAACATCATCTTCCGGAAAAAAATAGTTCTACATTTACCAAGAAAACATTAATTAGAATAACTTTTCGTAAGAATAGAAAATAAAATAAATACATTCCTTATTGAATAGAATATAATATTTTAAATTTCTCGCATTTAATTTACGTTTTAAAGAGTATTGTAAGTATTAAAGTGAGAGTGTAAGTGCAAGAAAGTAAAAATATCGGGAGAGAAGGCTCAGTGCTTCAATTAAAGTCACTGTAGGGCCTCTGTCCGGGAGGGCCTAGGTTCGAGTCCTGACGATGGCAAGAAAATGTTTTGTTTCTGAATGAAAAATTCCCATGATCTAAATACTATAAAAGGTGAAATAATGTGAAGTTAATAGATGAATATGAAGTATGAAATAATAACTGATAGTAACACTGTTGTTCATGAGTTGGAACCAAAGGAACGCTGTTTGCACTACCTTCATCGACCAAACTTTCTCGCTCTAGCTCCATGGCTTTGTTTTCCTCATTCTTCATATTCATTTCGCACGTGAGATAAGGTCAAAAATTTCGCTGTGGGGGTAGGGTTTGCCCCCTTTTTCTCGTATACCCTTATTCGGGGAATTAATGAAAACGATCACGGACAAATTTAATTTTAATGCGCACGCATTTGATGTTTGAGGTTATTTATCCAGTCTAAAAACATCGATGGTTTTTAGTCGATGTCTTTTTAACGTCGATGTTTGGTTATCAATATCGCATCACTAGTAGACAGCATACTAGATTGAATAATTTACGTTCCTTAGCGCGTCAACTACTATAGTCATTAGTCCGTTCATGCGGTGAACGTTTTTATGCGTGGAACTGGCGGTGTTCCTACTGGTTGGTGGCAATCCTCCCTGCCAGCGAGGTAAGGCAACAGGCGGGGCAACATGTAAGATTGCGAGAGCGTAGGCTTCCGCGCCCGGAGTCAGTATTTACTAGGCTGTCCGGTTGACGCCGCGTCCATAGCGAAGGTGCCGACGTTTCGGTCGCCATTCTGCGACCTTCCTCAGGGCGTAATGCATTCGCCATGGACGCGGCGTCACCCGGACAGCCAAGTAAATATCTAAGATTGCGAAGTGTCTCCCGAAATGCGAGGATAATATAGAACGGGGGTGTCCAACTTCCAAGGCCTCATGGGCCACACTTAAAACCTTCACTACACTTGCGGGACATACTTTCATTACTCGGTCGATTCCCACCTATCTTCCCCATATTGTAGATCTTAGCAAATTGCGCCCGCTGCTCTGATAGAGGGATGAAATCATGCGTAATATCAGGCCGTACCATGCATAACTCAGTGAAACACATTGGGATGCTTTTGAACGTCTGAATTCACTATCAAAAATTCATAAATATAAACTTAACCTATTTTTACATTGAGGAGGTGTTGACCCCATCAGGGCGTGTGCGGAAGACGCGTAATATTCTCGAGCGACATGGATGCAAGGGAGTTTTACTTTCGACTAATACCTTTTTGCGTGTCACAATAAATGGCAACGCGGGCCGCCTGTTGGACAACCCTGATATAGCTCATATAAGCGTGAGTGCTAGTTTGCGCAGGCAATAGGAGAAGGAAAAGAAAGGAGAGATCGCGCGCAGTCCGCGGCCCGTTTGTTAGGGTTCTGCCCCGGCATTCGCCTAGTATTGACCGGCCAACCAAGATAAACTTCTAATTAGAACAGCTGACCGCTTGAATACTCCACTAGTAAGTAGTTGAATCAGACTAACTATTTATCTGGTGATAAAAACATACCACAATCAGTACTGAAACCTTAGGACCTTCTAGACACAAAGCTGCAAAAAAAAGCGGCAATGCTGATTCTAAGATTTCAGCCGGACCGCCCTCATGCACCGATATTGTTTTCAGTACGGTGAAAAGTTTGCCCACGAATGGCTGACCGATTCTCCCAAAACCTAGTACTTTCACTGTATTTGATTCGATTGATTAGTGATTCCGGACGCGTACACTGCTAAGGTCATTAATACTGAAAGTGTGGTGTAAGTTTTCATCGCGGGAGAAGTATCTTCGGTCACTGGATGCAGATATCCGGGGCCAACTTGTGTCTGCTTGCGGGGATTTTTCCCAACCGAGTATCACCAACCAACTGGGCACGGCCACAGCCAGGGCAAGCTGTAAGGTACAGACTGATCTCCCGGCATGTGTGGTTGTGCAGTGCGTATGCATTTACAGTTTACAATTTCACGTGTTTTTTTTGTTTCTTTTTTCGCGAGAAAAAAACTAGATAGCGCAATTCTGTCTTCAGATTCGGAATAGGAGATTCATTCATAGAGAAACACGTGTCACGTTCGCATGAAGAAGAACCTTTTCGGTACGAATCATACGAAAGTGAGGAGGAAAGCAATGTTCCAACCCGGCGAGTGTCAAGTCTTTGAGTCTGACAACTTTCTTTTTGTGAGTCTGTGTTATTAATATCGATGTTTTCATTTTGAACATCGATGTGTTATGGGTGATATTCCTACTAGTTCCAATGACTGCAGATTTTTTGTCACTACACTAAAACAGATGGAGAAACCGGTCGGGAGCTTAGTGTTTGTCCCGGCTGGGGAGGTGCTCGCCAGGGAGTACTTTTTAGTGGGTATAACTCGCAGCCGACGTGTTTGTTCCGCCAGATGTCGTCATCTACCGAGGAAAGATCTCCGCCACCTCCTGTGATTAAACTAACCGGGAGAGATGACTCAGGGCATCAACTGACGTCACTGCAGTCCCTCTGACCGGGAGGTCCTAGGTTAGAGTCCAGACGGTGGCAGGATTTTCGACCCAAGCTTGT
>BOPP01000154.1:3150231-3202066 GCA_017312745.1 Gryllus bimaculatus
GGCGAATAAATGCTCAACTGTAACTTTTTGGTTAGGCATAGGCTGTGAAACTGACGTATTGCAATAATTTAAAACTGTTTCAAAAGCGTTTTTATTTCAACCCTGACCGGAAAAATAAAAACCGAAATTTCCTCCCTAAATTGGAACTTTTTAACGCGGAAACGTGGGTTTTTTCTAACATAGTTTGTATTCCAAATAGGAGAAGAAAAATATCCACTTAAATACCAAAAAATAATTAAACCCGTAAATGAAACTGTTTTCAAAAGCACTCTCCATCCAGGTGCTCGGTGTTTAGAGAACTGGAACGTTAATCAGGAGGACTATGGGTTTTCGATGTCTGATCGAGATTACTTAATAATTTAATTAATTTTGAAGTTACTCGTAGAATATAGAGAAAGAATAGTTTTAATACATGGGCTGCTGTTGAGAATTAAGAAGATGGCGACATCGATACAACAAAATATGATGTTAACCAAACATCGGATGTTCAAAATACATCGACTAAAAACATGGATTGTTCCAGACGATGTTTTTAAAGACTATTTAGTTAGCCTCTGACATTAATGTCGGTGTTGCATTTAGTTTAATTCCACTGTTCCCAGAAATACTGATCACAGAAGAGGGGCATACGCCTACCCTACTCAGGTATCTGTTGCCCACATCTCAATTTGGCGGCAATGATATGAAGGAAGAGAAAATACAAGGACTGGAGATGATTACGGCGAGATTTGGTGAGGAAGGTAGTACAAACGCATTCTTTGGGTCCAAGACATTTTCATTTATATTTCATATTTTAATTTACAGTTTTGTGATTGGAATTTTTCATTCAGAAACAAAACCACGAAAAGAAATAAATCGATTAAAAAATCGTATGTTAACAGAACATCAGCGTATGAACAATCCATCTTTAAAACATCGATGTTCTACAAAATCGATGTCGCATCCCTATCACATTCGTGCCACTGCTTCTTATCCAGTGATTACTTTGATCACTTCTAGTCGGGTACGCCAGAACAGGCATTACTGGCAACAGGCACGGACCATGCACGTCTTTCCTTCCTTTAGCCTTCTTATGCCCGAGTCGCATTGCCGTAACAGTCGAATCGCATTAAAACATCAATCAGCATATATCAAACAGCGTGCGAACACTGGGCGTACCGCAAACACGTTCAGTAGAGGCGTCCGGTGACGTGAGGATATCCCGTCACAGAATGACTGGAGTGACGTTGAGATAATGCACCGAGCCTCTCGCGTTTAACGTCAGCGGATTTTGTAGCGGGCCTGTGCTTTCGTAATATTGGCAACTGTTCTGATTCCAGTCCCCAGACCATTCCACACGTCCGGAAAGTACTCAATGCATTAGACCCACAGACTGCGGCAATCTTACTAGTGAGCCAGTCAGATCAGTAAAGATCAGACGATAGCTGTTGAAGCCAAGAAACAATCATCAATCAAGGCATCTATTCTGCTGGCATTGTCTCTCATCCATGTGCACCACTACTCCTTTGCGGATCAAGAATACCATACGCTAATTGGGGTCCTCTCCGCCATGGCAACATTTTGTAACAAGTGTTTAACCCCTCGGGGACACTTTGTTGCAAATGTATTGATTAGTTAGAAAGTATTGATTGATTGGTCCTAGTTTCAAAATGAGACTTTTGCAATACTAGGTTGGTTTTTTGAGAAAATGTAATATATTTGTGTTTAAACATTCTGCTGGGCTAAATTTTTCGGTTAATTCCTTGGCTATTGAGAAGAAAAAACAATATTATCGATAACTCAAGAATATTTAGTGATTGAGAAAAGTTTAGCCTCAAAAAATCCATTTGAAATTTTATTGATACTTTTGTTTTTGTGAAAACGTATTTTTTCGTGAAAACAACTTATTTTCAATTGAATAGTTTACATATATAATTTGTTGGGCCCTTTGATTCATTTATTCTGTGGCATATTTCATTAAATAATGAAGATCAGCCCGCCTAACTGCTGATTCATGTATATCATAATATTCGTTTTCAGCTTGTGAATGCTTAGCTAGTTAGATTTCTATAGAACCATACATTTTTATTTGATAGTAATACGGCGCCAAAAGAGTGACACGCAAGGACCTCTGGAATCTGCTGATTTGGAAAGATAGTTACTTTTGCCAAACGAAATGAACATCATGAAAGATGCGTTTTGATATTAACTCATTATAATGAGCTCTTCTGGAGTGGAACAAAAAACGTGTTTCGTTTACAGATCTTTTAAAAAAGAACGACGCATAACATTGCAATGAGTCCTCATTGAATCAATCATCTATTTTTTCACCAAATGGAGGGAAAGTCGGGCCTTTGAAGCCCTAGACCATTAGTCCTGTAAATAGGGAGCTGTATTGTTTCCACCTAAGCACTTTGAGATACAGGCCATCTTAACTTCGACTTGCGATAGAATTATCCCCCTCAAGATTCTTCCTCAGGAGGGACTTCCCCAGCATGTGAAAGCTATAAGTATCGACGCCTCTCCGATATAAGCGTAGATGTAGTACATGTAAGAGTGTGTCGGACTGTGTGGAAACGGAAGAGAAGGCTCACGGAATACGAACGAAAGATATCTCGGATTTCGTTTGCCGATTGTTTGGGGTACTCGGTCTCCGTCTATTTGGCTGGTATTGGATTCATAGAATCCCTGAAAAATTAACGTCAGCAGCTGCGAGTGAATTTCCTGACAGCGGGTAATGTTGACCAGAGGCTTTTAGTCGTGTGAAATCCAAGCCATGTCGGACTTGAGGAATCCTAGGACGCCGTAGTCTTTTACCACAGACAGCGCAAGCTGTCCTCTGAGCTAACAAATTCCAGTTGGAATAACGGTTATTACGTAACTTGAAATTTCCTAACAAATCGTACGAATTTGGTTTAGAGTGCATGGTGGAAATTACGAAAACGGGCGGTAACTGTATCCTGTACATTTCTTCAAGGAGAGATTTGTGAATCCAGTACGAATTTACACTAAGAACCGCACGCGGAACATTAAGATGTGAAATAATTGTTCGGCATGAAGAAGAACTTTTCGGATGATTCATACGAAAGTGAGGAGAAAGCGCATTTACAACCGCGGCCGACATTTTTGCAGGATATTTATTTAGAACAACCCTTATCGCAACTCACGTCAGATGAGCACGTGACGATAACGGCAGGATGCCGGCGCGGCGGCGGCGGCTGCTGCTGCGAGCCGGCGAGGCAGGCGGCTGCCGGGCGGCGCCAGTCACCTGTTAAAAATGGCGGAGGACGGAACTCTGCTGCAGACGCGACGGCGGCATCTTTCGCCGGCCGCTTGGCAGAGTCAACGCGGCTGGCGGACCATCCGACGGACGATGACCAGCGGCCCAGCAAATGCCTGCGGGTGCCTCTCCCCTTAGGCTCGCCGCCTGCATCGTCTGCATGCTGCGCAGTCGGTGAGTTGCGGCGGCTAGGGACGCTTCTTTATTCAATGATGATTGATTGATTGATGATTGATTGATCAGATCACTGGACGCGTCAACAGCTATCGTCATAAGTCAACGGTAGTGGATGTTTTTTCAGCATATGATTGATGTGTCCGGGCGCGGTGCAAATACTCACGACGCCATTAGTCGTAGTTGTGGTGTAGTTGTTTTGCGGGGGAGGTGGCAGTGCCTTTGACCGCTGGATGGGCGAGATACAGCGCCGACTATATCAGAGGTTTTTTCCAACCAGATATTTCAACACGACACTGCGGGAGAAGCTCTAAGCTCCCAAACGGTCTCCGGATGTGTGGTAATTGGTAGTGCATGGTAGTGTGTGTGTGTGTGTGTGTGTTGTGTGTGTGTGTGTGGTAAGGTGGTGAGGGTAGGAAAAAGAGGTAGACAATTCGGCGGTCGTGCGCGTTTGTTTTAGGGTTACTGGCTCGGCCGTCGCGCCTGATGTTTGAACGGAGAAACAAAGGAAAACTATTAAATCAGAGCGCGGCATCTAGAATTTTCCTCCAGACTGCGTCTGAAATTAACCTAGCTGCCGAGGAAAGATCTCCGCCACCTCCTGTGATTAAGCTAACCGGGAGAGATGACTCAGGGCATCAACTGACGTCACTGCAGTCCCTCTGACCGGGAGGTCCTCGGTTAGAGTCCAGACGGTGGCAGGATGTTCGATCCAAGCTCGTCAGCTAGGTTAATTTCAGACGCTGTCTGGAGGAGAATTCTAGATGCCGGCTGCTCTGATCAGTAGTTTTCCATGGTTTCTCCGTTCAATATCAGGCGAATGCCGGAGCAGTACCCTAACAAACGGGCCACGGACCGCGCGCGATTTGTCTACTTCTTTTTTGTCCTATCCTCACACCTTACACACACACACACACACACACTACCATGCACTACAATACCACACATGCCGGGAGACCGGTTGGGAGCTTAGAGCTTCTCCCGGCAGGTGTCGTGGTTGGAGATATCTGGTTGGGAAAAACTCTGATAGATCGGCGCTGGATCTCGCCATCCAGCGGTCAAAGGCGACTGCCACCTCCCCCCGCAAAACATACACCACACTTACGGGAATAATGGCCGTAGTATTTGACGCGCCCGGAATCACAATCAATCATTATGTGAAAAAAACATCCACTACGTTGACTAATGACGATAGCTGTTGACGCGTCCAGTGGTTACTGATCAATCAATCAATCAATCAATCAATCAATCATTGAATAAAGGAAGCGTCCCTAGCCGGGCCGCAACTCACCGACGCCAGCATGCAGACGAGCACGGCGGCGAGCCTAGGGGAGAGGCACCCGCAGCATTTGCTGGGCGCTGGGTCATCGTCGTCGGATGGTCGCAGGGCCGCGTTCGACTCTGCAGCGGCGGCGACAGATGCCGCCGTCGCGTCCTGCAGCAGGTCGTCCTCCGCCATTTTTTAACAGGTGACTGGCGCCGCCCGGCAGCCCGCCTGCTCGCCGCTGCAGCAGCAGCCGCCGCCGCCGCCGCCGCATCCTGCCGTTATCGGTCACGTGCTCTCGACGGAGTTGCGATAAGGGGTTGTTCAATAAATATCTGCAAAAATGTCGCCGGGTTGTAACATGGCTTTCCTCCTCACTTTCGTATGAATCGTACCGAAAAGGTTCTTCTTCATGCGAACGAATATTTCACATCTTAATGTTCGCCGTGCGGTTCTAGTGTAAACTTCGTACGATTCCAAACAAATCTTCTCCTTGAAGTAAATGTACAGGATACAGTTCCACCGCCCGTTTTCGTAAATTTCCACCATGCACTTAAACCATAAATTTCGTACGATTTGTTAGGAAAGTGTTCAAGTGTACGTAAACCGTGTAGTTCCACTGGATTTGTTTAGCTCAGAGACAGCTTTGCTGCTGTCTGTGGTAAAAGACTAGGAGGTCCTAGGATTCAAGTCCCGACAGTGGCTGGATTTTCAGCACTGACTAAATAGCCTGTTCAAATTGACCCGCTGTCAGGAGAATTCTAGCGCCAGCTGCTGACGTTAATTTTTCAGGGATTCTATGATCAATACCAGGCAAATGACGGAGCAGTACCCAAACAATCGGGCAACGGAATCCGAGATATCTTTCGTTCGTATTCCGTGACGCCCTTCTCTTCCGTTTCACACAGTCGGACACACTCTTACATGTACTACACTAGCGCTTATATCGGGAGAGCGGTCGGGATCTTATAGCTTGTCACTGCTGGGGGAGAGTCCCTCTGAGGAGAGATCTTGAGGGGGAAATCCATCGCAAGTCGAGTTAAAGATTGGCGCTGTATCTCAAGTGCTAGGGTGGAAACAATACAGCTCCCTACTTACAGGACTAATGGGTCTAGGGCTTTCAAAGGGCGACTTTTCCTCATTTGGTGAAAAATGAGATATTGATTTCAATGAGGACTCATTGCAGTTATGCGTCGTTCTTTAAAATGATCTGTAACGAAACACGTTTTTTGTTCACTCCAGAGAGCTTCATTATAATGAGTTAATATCACAACGCGATCTTTCCATGATGTTCATTTCGTTGCAAAGTACGATCTTTCCAATCCAGCGATCAGAGGTCCTTGTGTCACTTCGTTTTGGCGCCGTATTATATCAAAATAAAAATGTATGGTTCTATAGAAATCTAACTAGCCTAAGCATTCACCAAGCTGAAACTGAATATTATGAGTATAATGAAAGTCAGCAGTTAGGGGTTGCTGATCTTCATATTTAATGAGAAATGCCACACGAAATAAATGAATCAAAAGGCAACAAATTAATATTAATGTAAAAATATTCAATGAAAATAAGTTTGTTTTCACGAAAAAATACGTTTTCACCAAAAATACAAAAAGTATCAATAAAATTTCGAAATGGGATTTTTTAGCTCAACTTTTTTCTCAATCACTAAATATTCTTGAGTTATCGAATAATATTGTTTTTTCTTTCAATAGCCAAGGATATTAATCCGAAAAATTTAGCAGCAGAATGTTTTAAACAAATGATATTACATTTTCTCAAAACAAACTAGTATGGAAAAGTCTCATTTTGAAACTAGACCAATCAATCAATACTTTCTAACTCAATCAATACATTTTGCAACAAAGTGGTCACCCCGAGGGGGTTAAACACTTTGTTACAAAATGTTGCCATGGGGAGAGGACCCAATTAGCGTATGTATTTCTTGAATCCGCAAAGGAGTAGGTGGGTGCACAGGATGGAAGAAATCAGCCAGCAGAATGGAGTGCCTTGATTGATTGATTGTTTTCTTTGGCTTCAACAGCTATCGTCTGATCTTGTACTGATCTGGACTGGTCTCAACTAGTAAGATTGCGCGCAGTCTGTGGTCTAATGCATTGAGTGACTTTCCGGCATTCGTGTGGAAGTGGTCTGGGGACTGGTAATCAGAACAGTTGGCCAATATTACGAAGCGACAGGCGCTACAAACTCGCTGACGTTAAACCGGGAGAGGTGGCTCGGTGCATTAACTCACGTCACTACAGTCATTCTGACCGGGAGATCCTCACGTCACCGGCACGCTCTACCTGAAGGTGTTGGGTCTACGCTCCAAGTGTTAGCCACCGTGTTGAATATATCTGATTGATGTTTTAATGCGATTCGACTGTTACGGCCAATGGCACTCGGGCATAGGAAGGGAAAGGGAAGGAAAGATCGTGCATGGTCCGTGGCCTGTTGCAGTAAGTGCTGTTCTGGCGTACGACTAGAAGTGATCAAAGTAATCACTGATAAGAGCAGTTGGTTCACGAATGTGATAGGGATGCGACATCGATTTTGTAGAAACATCGATGTTTTAAAGATGGATGTTTCAACGCTGATGTTCTGTTAACATAGATGTTCTTTCTTTTCCGATGTTTTGTTTCTGAATGGAAAATTCCGATGATCACAAAACTGTAAAAGTTAAAATATGAAATAATAAATGAAAATAACTGTTAGTTCATGTCCAAAGGAATTGTGTTTGTACTACCCTCCTCGACAAAGTTCTCGCCCGAGATCATCTCCATGCCCTTGTATTTCCTCTTTCTTCATATTCATTTCGCACATTGAGATGTGGGCAACAGATACACTGAGTGGGTAGGGTCTGCCCCTTCTTCTGGTACTCTTATTCTGGGAACGTGAATTAAATTTAAATGCACACGACATTTTAATGTCAGAGGCTACTAAAGTAGTCTTAAAACATCGGTATTGAAATCCATGTTTTTAGTCGATGTATTTTGAACATCGATGTTTGTTAACATCGATATTTTGTTATCGATGTCGCATCTCTAATCTCAATTGGCGCCACAGGTATTAAACTATTGCTCTCTATATTCTACGAGTACTTCAAATTAATTAAATTATTAGTAATCTCGATCAGACATCGAACCATAGTCTCCTGATTAACGTTCAGTTTCTCTAAACACCGAGCCACCTGGATGGGAGATGCTTTGAACAGTTTCATACGGGTTAATTATTTGGTATTTAGTGGATATTTCTCTTCCTATTGGATACAAAATATGTAGAAAACACGTTCCGTAAGTCCTAATAGGGAGAATCGGGTTTATTTTCCGGTCAGGGTGAATAACGCTTTGAACAATTTAAATTATTGCAATACGTCAGTTTCACAGCCTATCGCCTACCCAAGAAAGTTACAGGTGGAGGCATTTGAAAAGAAGATTAGGATGTTATCATAATGAAACGAAGTACAGATGAACGAAAAAAAGAGAATAACGAAAAATATTGCAATGTTCAGAGTAGCATTGACCTCCTTTATCTATGTATGAAATTTATTTGTTGCACAAACGTTTGTTTTTTTCATTTAACATTTTTTTGAACTTCCCATTTGTTCTATTTTAATTTTTGTAACTTCAATTTTTTTTCTTGATTTTGTTAATTTCAATTTTTTTTCTTCTTGATTCGCTGCCTTCATCAAATCTTCATTTCTAAACAAAACGCTATTTTCTGTCAGCATCTGTAAGAAATTGCGGTTTAAACTCTATTTGTTGTTACATTCTTGAGTAGTATCCACTTATTAATCCATACTAAGTGTAAAACTGTGGCGATGATTAAAACAAAGCTTGCCATGACGTGCTTACCCTGGGAAATTCCTCTACGCAACGGCTCTTTTACCCTCAGCACCCTGAAAAGTGTCTGCCACGATATTGCGATATAACTCCCTGTAGAGAGACGTACACATACAGAAAGAGAGAGGGAGGGGGAGAGAGAGACGTTGTTGATCGCAGAAACCACGGAAAACTACCGATCAGAGCAGCCGGCCGCTAGAAGTCTTCTCCAGACAATGCCTCAATTCGATCTAGCTATCGAAATATAATCGAAAATCCGGCCCCTGTTCTGAATCGAACCCTTAGTCCTCTCGGTCAGAGACCCTGCAGTGTCATCGTTGCTGACCTGAGCCCCCTAATCCGGTACGTGTTTCAAATCCACAGCCTTAATGTCCACCGTCTTTGACTTATCTGCCTGTGCTCTACATCATGAGGTCGCAGTTGACCATATGAGTTGTAAACGTGTACACTTGATCATACTAACGTGTTTTTCTCAAATCAATTAACAATACAGAAAATGTGGTAGAATATAATATTTACATCATATGTCTGTTAACATAATAGTTTAGGTTTATGTAACATTTACAATGAGGAAACGTCTTTAAACTTTACATTATCTCACACCTAACCAGTTTTCGTATCCATGTAACTAAAATGGAAATTCGTATTAAATAATATAGATGAGCAATACCTAGTACTAAATGAACATTTTCATTGTAAAATATTCTGCCGTTTTTTGAGAAAATGGCGTTTGAGTATTTCTGAAATAGCGCAAGCTCATTTTCACCGAAAATTTGTTATTTTCGAGAAACTTTGTTAGAGATGGTTTGAAGCACTTGTAGTCGGAAATACAGCATTCCTCAAAGAATGCCAGAAATGTAAATATTAATGAGATACATATATAAAAGAATACGTTTGTTTAATGTTTAGAAAATCGAACCCATCGAAATAACCTTCATGGTATTTTATTCACTGCAATTAGCACTATACTGAGATAATCCCTTTCCTCATTAATTTTACTAATTTATTTAATTTCTATATCTTTCTAATTACTTCTTTATTTAGGATGTATGTCGGCTAACTCAGGTATTTATTATAAGGCGCAATTGTACTTCCTTCTCTGAATACCTTGTCTTCTTCTTCGTGAACCTGAAAATAACCTCGTACGCGTTCACGGCTAGTAATAATTTCTATCTGGGAAAATTGGATTTGGTGTTTTTTCTTAACATGCACTTTCTGAATAATAAGAACCATATTATCTTTATACTGAAACAGCATCGTATGAAGTACGGCTACACCCATTACTTTAATAAATCTCTACATTTTAGATTTGTGACAATTAACATTTAATGTTACTGAAGTTATTATTTTGATGGAAATACATTATTTATTTGTCTGTACCGATATTTCTAACTAAGATAGCCATCATTGCATTACTTCTAATCACTTTTAACTTAAATAAAATTATTTCTAATTAAACGTACTTGGCCTTGAATATTTATACTTTTAATTTCTGAACAATTCTTATTTGTAACAATTCTTCCCTTTGGTCGAAAAGCAGCACACTTGGTGAAGCGTCGAAAAACTCTGTTCTGGGCGCCATCATGTAACTATCGTCTAAATTCCATTCTCGTCGTCCACACAGTTTCAGTTTCATGGCTTTGTAGTCCGAAAATTATTTGTGGTTACTTTTGCCCGACATCTAAACCGCCGCGAATTTGTACAATCGCGCTTTTTCTCAAGTAAGTTTAATTTATAAAATCTTTCGTTATACTCGTGACTTATTTCTGCAAGATACCGAGACACAAATCGTTCTACCTTTAACAAAAATTACTTCTGTTTACAGCCTACATCTGCTGCCTAGTAAGTCATGACTCGTTTTACTGTAAACTTTTACCAAACTTTCATTTCGTTCACCCTCTTACATTCGCCGCTTATCAAAACTCATCACGTTCTAACATTTTTTTTACTTTCCGAAGCTCATCTTCCAATCGCGTGTGTCTTTTCATTGTTTCATATGTACTCCGATGCTATTCTATCCTACGGCTAATTAATCATCTGAGTTCTTTTGTCTATCTCAATAATGCTTTTTCATTAAATATTTATTTATTAAAAATATTTTTAAATTATTGAAACTATTCATGACTTATACATTCCCAATATCACGTTCCTGTACATATTTAATCGGAAATCATTGATTTTCTATCCGAAATTCGACCACATATTTTAATTCATCCTTTGACTTAAATTCATCTTTAGATATTTGGGTTCATCTCAATATGTAAGTACAAAAAAATTGAAAAAATGGAAGCCGCTTTTCAGAAAATCTTGTTTTTAAAATATTGTAGTAGTAGAATATTTTCAAAAGCATGTTCGTGACATAATTAAAGAACTAATTCTGATATTTGAGTAGGTTCTTTATCTTATAAAAATAATGTACTTACACTGTACGAGATTCATATCTTCAAAGTTTCGAAAATGAAGAGTCAACACTGAAAATCGGACTTACGCCATTTTTATAATTGTATTTTACTCTTTTCTTTTAATTTTAATTTAAGAAATTTAAGGGAAAAATTGAAGCAATTTTTTAGAACATTTGGAAATTGTCCCCGGGTTTCATGTAAATTACTACCAAAATTTAAAGAAATATTTTCATGATTGTTGGGTTTTGAGGCTAGCCAGATACATCGAGAGTTATTCTTTTTGGAAAAATATTCTACGAATAGTTAAGACGCTAGAGTTGTTTGCAAACGTTCGCACACAGAGAAGACATACGGACATTTTGAAAACTAGTACAACTAGTAAAAAACTAGTAGTTGCTACAATAGCATGTACATGCTCGTTTGACACTTATATATATATTTATATATTTATATATATTTATATATTTATATATTTATATATATATATATATTTATATATTTATATATATATTTATATATATATATATATAAATAAATAAATAAATAAATATAAATTACTCTAAGAAGCGACATGTCTGACAAGTTGGGAAAAGTTTGAATGTCGTGATGGACGATGGCATTGCATTGGGTTGTGACGACGCTATTTACAAGTGAGCCAACTGCAAATGAACCGGTAGAAAATTGAGCGTATGAAAATGACCTGCTGTTATGTTGCCAGCAGTGGCCAAGCAATAGCTGTCAAAGATGCCCCTTTCTACAAGACTAATTCTTACACTGATTTCTCTATTCCCTCAATCGTGTACGACGGCATATACCGTTCTTGCTTTTGAAGGGTTACTTCATGTATTTCCCGAAGTGATCGCTAGATGGCAGTTCAATGTAGTATCTCAGCTTCTTGTATTCCGATTTTCACATTTTCCACATCCATTGTTGATTTTTTATGAACGACATTATTGTTGCTGGCGTAGTATTTTCTGTGGTAGTAATACGATGACGGGGATGACAAAATGAATTTTCGAGATGTAAATCCAGCTACTAAAATCAGAAGTTTGTCTAAGAAAGTATTAGTATTTAAAAATAACATAAAATAAACATAATATTGTTGCAAGTTTTGCCTTGGAAACCATTTCACATTGTTATTTGCTTTGAAGTACACCGCTCTCGGTGATTGGGTTTATTTTTTTTAGATAAATGTGTATATTATTTGTGATGAAATTTATAAACCAAACGAAAGTACATACTTTTATCCAGATATCCTATTTTGTTCAGAAATTGTATTTTAATAGTTTAGAAGATACATTGTTTTAACCTATATGAAGCCTAAATAACTGAAGACTGATAACTTGCGCAAATTTAAAAGTCACGCTGCACTAGCTGCGGCGGGCACCGAAAGTCTCTATTACTACATGAACCTGCAAAAGTTTTTCCAGTTTTTTTTTTTCCATATTTCGTCAAATGTGACTACTTACACAACGTTTTAGAGGAAGTACATACAAGAACGAGATTTATCCCTTTTCCGTTGCGAGGGCTCGGACAATAGAAGTTGTTTTCGGTCGAAAAATCGCCGATTTCCGCCTTTCCGCAGTTTCCTGCTACAGCAGCATCCTTTCTCTTTAATATGTAAGTGATATACAGCGAGAAAGTAAAAACAATTTTCCGGTATCAGCGGACGTCAAAAGTGTATTTCGAAAACTATTTTCCGCGATCGGTAGCTTTATGTATATTTGTACTTAGTATGTGTATGTACATATATTATATTATATTATATTATATTATATTATATTATATTATATTATATTATATTATATTACATCATATTAATTACATCGTTATATACATATATTAACATATATTACATTATATTAATTCATATCATTAATTCATAATCTATTTCATTATATCCATTATATTTCATTATAATCTCATTATAATTAAATTATATTATATTATACTATTATATAGTAGCAGTAGTACACCAGTATTACGTACAATGAGGGTAGTGTCAGGATGCGACCCTGGATGGCCCACGTGGCACGATGGCGTGGTCTCGACTTGAGAATGCTTCGGTCAGAAGGGCTCGTGGATTCGAGTCCGCCTTGGCATGGTTGTTGTCCTTTGTCTTCGATGTCGTGTGGTCGCGTAGGGCCCCTGAATTATTGAGCCGACAGATCCGAGGAGCCTCAAAGTGTGTTAATGTCTAAGTGTCAACGGTCAAATATTAACGTGACACCGGGACGTAAAGTTGAGCTAACTGGCTGTCGGCAGGATATATGTCTGAAGAAGTAATTAGTATACGTATAGTATGTAACGATATTATCTGCAGTGTAGCTCTAATGTATTATATACATATATTGTGATATAATATTACATAACTAAATCATGGTCATGCAATATTTACCACAATCGGCACTATTGTCGGATAGAGCTCGCGACTTAAGACGTGATATTTTGAAAAGGAAGAGAACTCTGTTGGCGAAATTCAGCAGGTTTGTGGTTAGTTTGTTCTCGAATTTCAACACCATTAGGCGTCTGAAATATACAGTAAGGGGATTTTCTAATAACTCAGATTCAATCAATATATAATGCTTGAGAAATCCACTTGTATATGAGGTTCATAGCGTATCCGAGAAAAGGTAAATATATGTAACTTGCTCATCTTCTAGAAGCTGGGAACAGAAAAAGAGTAAATGCGAAAACAAAGCTTCTAAAATTAGTTTGAAAAACAGTATATTTGTTTTCAATCATTAAACTATTAAACTATGTAATATGTAGGATTAACTTTAATATACTACTACGAACATATATTCTTCCCGTTATCTCCCTCTTTCTCCTCCTTCTCCCTTTCTCCTGCATCCTCGCCTCGCCTCTCAGTTGGCTCAGCTCGCTCTCTACGTGGTACTCTTGCCGCTCTCTGTCTCTGTCGTACTCTTTGACTCTTCTCTGTCCCGTCTCCGTCCTGTTCTGCTCTCGCCTCTTCTGTCCCCTGTCTCTCTTGTCGCTCTCTCTGTCCGTCTCTTCTCAGCATCTCCTGCGTTCTCTCGTCTGTGTTCTCTCTCTTCTTCATTCTCTCTCTGTCTTCTCTCTGTCCCTCTTCTCTCTCTCGTCCTCGTCATCTCGTCTCATCCTGCCTGTCTCTCGTCGTCTCTCCACTCTCTGTTCTCTTCTTCTTGTCTCTCTCTCGTTCTCTCTGTCTCTTCTCCATGCTGAGTCTCTCTCTGTCTCTCTCTGTCTCTCTCTCTGTCTCTCTCTGTCTCTCTCTGTCTCTCTCTCTGTCTGTCCCTCTCCGTCTCTGTCTCTTTGTTCCTATCCCTCCCTTTCTCCGTGTCTGTCTGCGCGTCGCACGGCAACTCTCAGCAACAATGAAGCCCAGGTGGGGCGCAGTTTGAATGGAAAGTGAATTAAAATGAAGCGCAATTTTGTTCTGCAGCGTAATATAGTGGAGTTACAACAAAAGTAACAACACATAAACCTTCTGGGTGAAAAAACATGTAGATCTGCCAACTTTCAACCCCCCCCTCTCTCTCTGTATGCAAACACACACACAAACACACGGTGGGGAGGGGGATAGGGTTAAACTGCAATCGTGATATCTCTGTTCGGGGGTCACACCTACATAAGATAACGACCTTCATTTCGTATCACACGATGCTGTTGGTATCGCCAATAGATAGCGACACCATGAACTCTCCAAATTCCAATAGGCATTCCAGTATCTGCAAATTTGCAAGTATATGAACAATTTCAGCTGCTTGAAAAATATTTGTTGTTGGAAAGGAAAGAATCGAGTCTTGATGTCCTGGATTAGATCAAGAATTGAATATGATAAAGAATAATGAATATCAAGACTTGAATAATATACATTTATTAATTTCCTCTTGCAGTAAAATTACGTTCGGGTGACTATAAATAATTAAAATATAACTTGGAGATTAATCGTGAGTTACAGAAAATATGTTACTAATTTGTTGGCAATGCAAAACAATCAAATCTGAAATTCGTTTACCAAAGCAAATATGTTTTCTTTAACTCGGGAGAGAATATGTCTATTTTTTCAAATGTTTGTAATCTTGTGCTCTTAAAAATTTATTATTATTATTATTATTATTATTATTATTATTATTATTATTATTTATTAATAATAATAATATATTATTAATATTACTATTATTAATTTTATTTTATTTTATTTTATTATTTAAACATATATTCATCTTTCAACTATATATAGATATATATTTAAAATGTTAGAAAGGAATTCTGGAGCTCAAAAAAATTTGATCAGATTGTACTTCTCCCCCTTACGTCACACACAGTTTTTACTGTTCTTTGACTAAATAAATCAAATAAAATCAAAAGTAAGATCATCTTGCGTTTAAATGATTTATTTGACAGTTCTGATGCTAATAATGAGAAATTATAAAAATTGAAGCCAACATTCTTACTAGGAAATAGAGCCGGGACGAAAGGAGCATCGATATGAACTAGCAAGCGTGAAGACGGGCATTATCTATTTTCCGGTAAAATTCAAACTTACGGGCCAATTTTAGTGTTGTTTGGGATATTTGTTAGATAATTAAAATCTCTGACACTGCTGTCATGAGACAGGAAGGCTTCAAGGAAGAGTCGCTATTAAATATTTGCCATTTAGGGGTGTTGCGTTATGGGTCAGCTTAATATGCTTCCTCTGAAACAGCTTTCGTACTGTATACATATTATTACAGTACTAGTGTAAAACGTTTTGTTAAAATGTTAATGTTTTGTGGTGTTATGCGAGAATATTTTATTTGTTGTTTTTGAGCAGAGTGCTTGCTGCAATTTTTAAAACCATTTTGTGTGGTTTTGTTCGAGAGCATTTTTGTTTCGGCAGACCGATAGTATTAGAAAAGTTCAGTCTTTTTCATCATATGAGTGAAGGGGCACTCGAGAATGGGGTCTACTTGAAGAACTGCACCTGCTCAAAAATGTGCTGATAGGTTATAAAGTTCATGGAAGTGACTATCATCTCGTGATGAAAATGGTACTGCCTCTGCAAAGATGAGATAAATTGTCTTGTACGTGATAAGATGTCAATCAGAAACATCAATTAGATGCCAAATTGTGAAGACGCCACGAAAACCATCTTTTCCAAAGGACAACAGTTGGAAGGGCTGTCATGGGAAATTTTGTGCGTTTGCTTTAAAATCACTTGTCAGAATTTTACACTCAAATTACTATTAAAACTTTCACAAATGATACACCATTGTATGACTCTTTCTAATCTATTCATTGCTAGTGAGAAAAATGTATAGATCGATTTAAAGAAATCAAAGATGAATAAATTTCTCGAAAACTAAAAATATTCCGAACGAGTCCTCGCAGGAACCCTTTTGCCCATCTCGCGACTGCCCGTTTGGGAGGGTGTTGTTCCCAAGAGGTTCTGCACGTGCCTTGTAACATTCCAGGGCATTTCACCTATCCTCTTCAGTCCTGAGGTATCATATGTGAGACCTTCGTGTTTTATTTTTGTCTACGTGATCCTAACCCCGCAAAAAGTTTTGTGGCCGCGATATATACTTAAATGTTGTCGCTTCTCGGCGATCCTTTTTTGGGATTCATTTAAGTGTCAGTAGATGGAAGCACTACACTAAACTCTTACTTTGCCATGCGTGAATGATGTTTTCATGAATTATCACTTATTTCATGGAATTTGCATGTTTTTAATGTATACCTCTAGTTTTGTAGCGTACTGTAAAAGTTACTTAGTATTTTTTATTTGTCAAAAAATATGCAGTAAAATTGTATTATACATTATTTTTCAATTGTTTTAAATATTGAAACCAATAAAAGATCCAATATTTCTGTGATTTAAATTGGATGGAATAAAAATACATTAAAAATTGTATTAATAGATTATCGCCTTAGAGTTCTGAGGCATCATGTAATGCCCGTTTTACACGGTCATTTCTGCATCCTTTTTTCATCATTTTTCTGTACAGTAAATGGATGGAAAAAGGACGTTCGTTTCTACGCAGTATGTTTCGGTGCCAAAACTGGATGAGTGTTTTACACGGTCATTTCTGTCTTTGTACGTAATCATGAAGAAAATACTTCCTCCAGACGCCGCATATAGCGCTGAAGTTTAAACTTTGAACATTGCATCTGTCGTAACAAATTAAGTTAGGTTAGGTTAGGTTAGGTTAGGTTAGGACTGAGCTCGGATGCGACAATATTAGAATACAGTGCTTAATTTATTTCTCTTTACATAACCACTTCACATTACAATCCAACACATCAGAACGCTCTCAGGCAACTACAAAATGATCATGTCGCTCCACACACATAACAAACTAGAGAAACTTCCGTAAAGTGCCGCCAGGAGCGCGGTAGTCAAACTGGATGAAATCCGTATCGAATAATTAAGCATGCGTCATTTTTACGTACAAATTACATTCAGTCTGGCCTATATCTTTTCTGTACTGGCGAAAAATGATGAAAAAATGATCGTGTAAAACAGGCTTAAGATAATACCTATAACAACAATGTAAGTTTAAAATACAAGAATTGTCTTACTTGGCACAAAAACAACATTTATCATAAAAACAATTATTTTGATTTTACTCATCATTTTAGGACTTAAGAGGGTATATTATTGTTAACAGCGCTGCTCGAAACGATTTACATTCGTCTCGCAAGGCAGCAGTCAGACAAATTATTTAACATTGCTCTCTGTGCTAATGGAGTTACTCACATACCTATCGGTTGTTGTGGTCACACATTATTACATTTCTTTCACGCGACAAATAAAATTGTGTGATCCGATAACATGTCTTTTCGAAAAAATAGTGTCCATGAATTCTGCCCCAACCGTCGTAGTTATTGTAAATATAGTGTTTGAATCTAAACTATGTTTTTACCCTCTAGTGTCAGCTTCAACGAAATTGTAGCCTTCGCACACATCTGGCATTCCATCACTCTTTGTCTTAGGGTTTTGGGAGGGGGTGTCCGCCACTACCTCAAATCTCTCTCCTCTCTCTTCTCTCTCTCTCCTCTGCCTCTCTTATCTCCTCTCTCCCCTCTCTCCTCTGCCTCTCTCCTCTCCTCTCTCCTCTAACTACTCTCTTCTCTCTCTCTCCTCTCTCCTCTGACTCCTCTCTCTCTTCTCTCTCCCCTCTCTTTCCTCTGACTCCTCTCTCTCTCCTCTGACTCCTCTCTCTCTCCTCTGACTCCTCTCTCTCCTCTGACTCCTCTCTCTCCTCTGACTTCTCTCTCTCTCCTCTGACTCCTCTCTCTCTCTCCTCTGATTCCTCTCTCTCTCCTCTGACTCCTCTCTCTCTCTCCTCTGACTCCTCTCTTTCTCTCCTCTGACTCCTCTCTCTCTCCTCTGACTCCTCTCTCTCTCCTCTCACTTCTCTCTGTCTCTCCTCTGACTCCTCTCTCTTTCTCCTCTCTCTCCTTTGACTCCTCTCCCTTCTCTCTCTCCTGTCTCTTCTCTCTCTAGCTCGCTTGACCCACACCCTACCTCTCGATAACCCACCGAGATAACTACGACCCTTCTCAGCTGGGTCCTCGGTTATCGCCTAGTCGGCGGGTCCCCTGTGATCCGTAGAATGATGATTCATGATAGAAATAGGCTAGGAAATGATTGATGGAGAACGCTGGTGTAATGCATTTTGACAGGGAAAACGGGCAAATCTGCCGCTAACGCTTGGTTCACTACAAATTACACTTGGAATCGCCTAACTCAAACTCCAACGGTGTCAGGTATGCAGTCTGACCAGTACGCCGTCAATAGAGTGTAAATAAAGTGTAAATAAACCTTAATAGAAACTGTCTATGTGAACGTATTCTATCCTAAATTATTTACCGAAGAACTGAACTTTTCTATGTTTATACCTGCACCTTCCAATATTCCAGAAAAAATTGCAGTCACTTTTCAGAAAATTTTGAAAAAGTCGTAGGGGCTCCCCAAAATAAAATATCGGAATTATACAATCATAATATTACTCCTGACGTGTTAACCAGTGTGTGAACGTGTTCTCTCAAAAAAGCTTCTAAGCTTACAGTTATGCTTGAAATGAACTTGCATCCACCCATTTCGTTTGATTACCGTCGAACGCGTCAACTGATAAATGGTTAGAAAGGTGGGATGAAAATTGATTTAATGTGAAACAAGCTATGAGCAAAATTATTAGTAGATGATATTATATAATCTTAAAATTCTATCTTTCTTCTTTGGTCATTCTAGAAATTACTAGATATGAAAAACTATTTGGTTCGTAAGGATAAAATTCATTCTCTATATAACAATATCCATTTTGACAATTTTTTCTTTAATGCAATTTTGTGTTATATAAAACTGAGACCAATTGCCATTTCATTAAAAGTTCTCAAGGATGTAATGTAACTACTTTTTTCTCATATGTTCAATCGATAGTAATAATTTTTTTAATGAATCATTATTTTTAATTTAGTGCATTATAGTATACAACTGCAACTTACCTTCGGATGAATCAGAGCATTTTATAATTTCTAGAATACGAGTGGTTACATCCAAAAATGTAACGGCAGGCAAATAATGATATCACACCTTCAAAGTCTTCACAAAATGGTGGAACGTTTTGTTCCGGTACTACAGTTATTTACTTTGAACTCACTATGTAATTTCCTGAACTTTAGTTTGTCTCAACTTGTTTGGTCCATTCTTATAATTAAAAAGCCGCTTGCAATCTGCAGCACATATTCATCAATAGGTTGAGATTAACAAATTTTACATTTCATGAAAATATTATCAAATAATGTTAATAATGAAAATTATATTAAATAAATAATTAATATTAAACAGACTTTACCTTGACAAATCCAATATGTCTCAATTGCTTCAGCTTCTTTTGATGTTAACCGCTCCAGGAAACTGTTGTGATAAGAACAGGAAGTGAAAAATAACATTCATAAGTTTCACACGCTTTCATATCAGAAAAGTATGACGTGTGTTTGTGGGCGCGTTTTAGAAATATCTACTGATACTCTAATTTGCAGGAACCCGACTACAAAAGCTTCAGAGTAGAAATGAATCCGAACATCTGGGTACCTGAAAAAGGGACCGAAATTTCCTAAGCCGCTCCCAAAATAGTCAGATGAGACCCCCACGTCAGGCAAATGTTGCAAAAACGCAGCATACAACTGAGAATAGTATATGTTCAAATACAATACTAAACTAAATGCTTTTGAGGGGAAAATTATTACTTATTGACAGAAAATATAAAGCTCAAATAAAAATTATATTTAAAATTTATTGTACATTAGTTCCAATAGTGGAATAGAATAATTCTACGTTCCATGTAATCTATAAATAAATATCAAATCTGTGTTAATTTTAATTTAATCGTTAAATTTAATGTACAAACATATTTATCTCCTTTTTACGCACAAGGTACATTACGTTTCATGTGCAATCGTAAATTAAATTTAATGTACGAGTATATTAATTTAATTTTAATGTACAGTCGTACATTGAAGGCGTGGAACCCCTGTGAACCTCCCAGTCAAGAGTCACTGCAGTGATATCACTTGACAGCCCGTCACCAGTTTTGATTTTCGGATATAAAACTGCGTATCCTTTCGCCAACTGCATTAGTGGAAACCAGTGTTGAGTCGTTTTGAGGCGATACTTTTCCTTTCCGTACTGTTATAGGGAATGTGCAACTCTCGAAACTTTTCCTCGTGTTAGTGGAGTTACTCAACAAACAATCATTAAAGTAGGTAAAGCAGGAAGTTTGTGGATTATTATACATGAATAAGTAAAAAAAGTAATCTTCCACGATAAAAATGTATTTGCACTAAATACGGATCAGACATTCCTACATCAGTGTCGACAAGTTAAATGCCATGCTTTGTACCACGATGCTTGGGAACAGTGATAAGGTAACGTCCTCAGAACGTGCATGCCGGAATGTAAGATATTTAGTGTTATGGTTTTATTGTGGAAGATTACTTATTACAAATCCAACTCATTTTTAAAACAGCGCATGACATTCTTTAAAGATCTAAATTTCAGGAATAAATTGAATTGAGAAAGAAATCAGAGTTGTATATTAGAGGTGAAAGACAGGATCGAAAACATACGTGAATTTTGGAATTTTTAATATTTCAAGGGTTTTAATGAAAAAAGGAACGGTAGCATACTTGTAAAAAAGCACAATGAGTAAGTTATACAATAAATATTTTATTCACAAATCTTATCAATAAATTCGTACAAAAACAAGTCATCTCATTCAATCTTACATGAACATTCAATATTTCACAACACATCCTCACGAAAAAAAACAACAAACAACCGTCCACTAGGCATTGTCTAGCAGCACAGACGTTTATCGAACAGTCAGCGCTACACGAAATATTTGTGCTGTAGAGAATGACGATTCTACAACGTGTAGTGTATGAAGCCGATTACGTATCTGCCGAGACAAACTCACTTAGCAACAAGTGAAAGGGCTATGCTGTAGTTTCAAAAGCCACCATGTGGGTTCACTGTTAAGTGAAGTACACTTAGTATTGTCTCTGAGAAAACGATATCTTTCGCAACGGAAATGAATTGAATTGTCCGTTGACACAGCTGAAGGCGATTCCTGGAATTATTTTAACGCGTTGGGCGTCACGTTTCACCTTATCTCGAGAGCTTCTTATCGCTATCATGTGAACTGTTCGTTTGGAATTGGCACATCAAAGGTAACAACCTGGCTGGGCATCGATCAATGAGGAAAGTTTGCCGCCTACAGGAATAACTAGTGAGTAATTTTGTCAGATATAAACGATCAATGAGAAGAAGAAAAAAATTCGTTATTATCGACCATATAAAAAATATCTCAAATATAATAAACAGTTTTTAAGATTTTTTAAATTATATCGTTAATCTAATCGATAAAGAAGGAAACATTTTCATTAACATTATTCAAAATGAAATGATCAACTACAAATATGAAATTGATTTTTAATATTGGACCTCTTGTTCTAGCAAAAACTTTTTTATAAAAACGCTAAAAAGTATGACATTTTATTTTTAATAAAAAAATACGAATTCCGTTGCATGTCTTTCCATAGAAGAAAACGGAAGGTTGCAAGGAATTCACATCACATTTTGCGGTTAAAAGACATAAAATAAAAATTCATCATGCCCTATTTAGTTTTCAGCTAGTCAGGTTCTTTCTATTTTTACCGCCCCAACACATGCCGCATATTCAAAACGGTTTTCTTTAATGGCACAACATAATTCTGAAAGAAGAAAGAATATGAAAAGTCTATTGCAAAATCGTTGGATTTTACACTGTCCCAGGCTGAATGCCAGAAAGGCTCAGGTAGTAACTGTAGACTACGACTAGACAGTAGCCGTAGATGACTGAAACAGAAAGAAAAAAAAATACAAAATTAATAAAAAAAATAGTTGTTTTCTTTAAATGAATGGGTAATTACACAAATAATTGTACGTATAATGGAAATAAAATCTATTGTAAAATTGCAAAGCACATCACTGATAAAAACTTATGAAATTAAGTTTTGGAAGCTTCTAAATCATTCTAAAATGTAAGAAACTAACATAAAGCTAGCAAAACCTAAAAAGATCCAAAATGCGAAACTAGGTCGCAAGTTACATGCTTTAATATTTGATTACTTCGTGTTTCCGGGCGAGTCAATGGCTATGATCATTAGTACCGTAAGTGTGGTGCATGTTTATAAAGGTCGGTGGCGGTGATCTTCCCCGTCGGAGTGGTGAGATCCGGCGCTGACATACAGTCGATTAGCGGGTTTTCCCTCAGCCAGGTATCTCCCACCAGTGGGGCACCGCCCCAACCGGCGCAAACACTACGCGCTCGACTGGTTTCACGGCATGAGTGGTAGTGTAGTGCATGATAATAAAGGGTGAGGGTAGGACAAGGAAGAGGAAGGAAAGATCGCGCACAGTTCGGGTTTGTTAGGGTCCTGCTCCGTAATGGGAGAAACCACACGGTATTCATGGAGGATACAGACCACAGATATTCATGGAACCACAAGAGAAACCACACGAGACATTTTCTGCCGAAAATTCGCCGTTTTCCGGCGTATAACTTTTTCTTTATTGTTATACGGTAAATTTTTGTAAAAGTCGGAATCGATCGGGACAATAAGAGTTTCGGTTTCCGTTTTATGCAATTTGTCCATTTAATGGCACTTATGATGTGGATAATTTCTTTCTAAAACTAGTAAATTTATGTAAGTAAAGAATTAAAGTAAAGTAAAAATTATATGGTTTTATTACGATTACTAGAATTGATTTACATATTTTATACCGTATTTATGGAAGAAACATTCAATAGATGAGGATTAAACATTCATTGACAGCTATGAGTTTACCTTGCTTCCAAAAGTTTGACCTTTTCGTCTAATGTTAGAGAATGTAAAGAGTTTTATGGTTTTCGCATTGTTAAATTGGTTGTGAAACTCGTCAAAATACACACCACCTCACAGCCTAATGGATGAAATCGGATTGATTGCTGACTTTCAACACACAATGCGCCTCAGTCCATAGTACTATAATTTTCTTGAGCAATGCGTCTCTGGCTTATGGGGTTACGATTTTGAACGTGGGGCAGGGAGAGGCGCGAATAGAAGCCAAGCCGTAACATAAACCCCTCCTCAGAGAGCAACGGGGAGGGGAGTCCCCTACGGCTACGCATTGAGAGACAATTGACCCCAAGGTCGAATTCTACGCTGTCATCTGAAGCCCCTCTCCTTCACAGTGCTGTTGCCACGACTAAATCGCGTGGGACCGAGAATTTAATACAGCGCAGCATTCATTACATTAAGAATATCTGGTGTGTCTGCCAATCGATTAAATTGTCTAGAATTCTGTTTTATAACGATCCACCCTCCCATAGGTCATGAAAAACCGTTCCGTTTTCGCGTGGGGCAGATTCAGTTTTATTCTGTGTAAAATAAAATAAAACAATATATACCATACGTGAAAAATGTCATTTAACCATACCATAAAATGCTATATAACAAAACGGGCCAGGGACATTTTCCGGTGGGGGATCCGGTTCCGGTTAAGGGGAATTTTCAGCTTGTACAGGTTCCGGTTAAGGGAGGATTTCCGGCTTGTAGTTTCCCGTTAAGGGAGTTTTCCGGCTTGTACAGGTTCCGGTTAAGGGGGATTTCCGGCTTGTACAGGTTCCGGTTAAGAGGGATTTCCGGCTTGTACAGGTTCCGGTTAAGGGAGGATTTCCGGCTTGTACAGTTTCCCGTTAAGGGGGATTTCCGGCGTGTACAGGCTGCGGGTAAGGGGAATTTCCGGCATGTACAGGTTCCGGTTAAGGGGGATTTCCGGCTTGTACAGGTTAAGTAAGATATTACGGTATTACTTCTTACGAAGTGTGAGAGCGGGGGACGAGGCTGATACTTACGCAGCAAGAGGATGCCAGTGATGAGCAAGGCAGCGCCAATCACCGCTTCTGCAACAGCGAATGCCACGATGGCTCCGATGATGGACACAAGGATCGCGATGCCTGCAAGAATGCTGTACAGGATCAGCCACGGCTTCAGGAACCCCTCGCGTTCCTGCAGACGAATAAATACCACACTCAAAGCTAATTAGCAATCAATAAACACCTGAATCATATCTGCGGGTCGGAGGTATAGGACACTATGTCCATTTTTGGCCAAAACGAGATACAATAATATGAGTTTTAGTCCTCTATCCAGAGCTATACTACACTGTCTTACATCTAATAATGGCAGAGTTACGGTGCTATAAAATAACACCAAGTCCAATTTCACTTAGAGGTATGCAAACCTTCAAACAGCTTTCCTGTAAAATTTAGTAAATGTGACATAGTGTCCTATACCTCCGACCCACAGATATATATGACCTAAAACATTGCCAAAAAATGCTGTTAAAATACTTAAAAAAATAACCAAAAAAAGCAAATAAAAAGTACGTAAAAAATTGATCAAAACTACTTCAGATGAACAACTCAAGCTCTTGGATACTGATGCAATCGATTCTTTTTCTTTTTGTTCAAGTGAACTCAGCTTGCAAACTTTGGGTTTGGACTGTTCCTCTAAAAGAAAATCTCTGGCTTTATTTATCGCGAAAGCGGCCGAACTGACGATAGCGTCGATAAACGTCACACGAACCTTCAGATTACATAGTACTCACAACGGCCGACATTACAATCTATGAGCGAAGAAATCGAAAAAGTTACTCAAGAATTCTGTGGTGAACATTCGTTCCACCTCGTAAATACTGTTTGAACAAGTACCATTAAAATTGATGAAATCAGCGAAAAATTACATAAAAAGGTAAAAAATTACTTATCAGTCGAAATCGACGAAAAATGCAAACAATGATATAAAATTGGGTAATTTTGTTACGTCACACGCATACACACAAAACGAGTCAAGATTCAGGGAATATATAACATCAAGAAAGCATTTATATACACGACCTACTTGGGACGATAAGAATTTCTTTAATTACAAATGGTCATTTTCTAGATGCATCATCTGTCTTGTGCACAGGAAACACTTTGAATTAAAAAGATAAAAGTCCCACTCACCTTGTGCACCCCAAGCAGGAGTAGTCCTGTGCTTAGCATCATTACTGCAGCCAACACGGCGCTTACTATATAGGTGGCCTTGTTGTCCCCTGAAACGATACGATAAAGTCATAAATAGTTTAAAAAGTAAAATAGGGTGTGAATGGATTGCTGATGGCCCGAGACAAAGGTATAATCCGAACAAGGCGTTTTGACGAGACCACGCCAAAAACATTATCGTGCGAGTTGTTTATGTTTGTTTTTTCTACGAATACATGGAAATAAACGCGTATATATACTTGGAATCATTCTCAACATGCGAGGCGGCTTTCAGGTATTCATGTCCAGCCTGTTTGTTAACACTAAAGAACTTGGTTGGTTTATATTGTGACCGCCAGTCTTGTCTGCATTTAAATTCGCGCGTGAGCGAAAAGATAAATGTCACCGAACCGTAAGCGTTTTTACTGTTCCTTGACTAAATAAATCAAAGGTGACAAAAATATATATTTTCGTCTCCTAGATGTGAAAAGGGGGCTTACTATATAGGTGGCCTTGTTGTCCCCTGAAACAATACGAGGCATTTGCGTCATAAATAGTATAAAAAGTAAAGCCAATGTGTGAATGAATTGTTGATGGCCAAGACAAAGGTATAACCCGAGCAGGGCGTTTTGAAGAGAGCACGCCAAATACATTATCGCGCGAGTTGTTTATGTTCGTTTTTTCTACGAATACATGGAAATAAACGCGTATATACACGTGGAATCATTCTCAACATGCGAAGGTCGCGAGGCGGCGGTCAGGTATTCATGTCCACCTGTAGTTTGTTTACATTGAAGTACGTAGTACATACTGTGACCGCCAGCCTGTCTGCATTCAAATTCGCGCGAGCGAAGGGATAAAGGTCACCGAACGCCAAGGGGTAAGCGTTTTTATTGTTCCTTGACTAAATAAATCAAAAGTGAAAAAAAAAATATATTTTCGTGTCCTAGAGGTGCAAAGACGGCGAGATACGCGGATATTGTGACCGCCAGTCTGTCTGCATTCAAATTCGCGCGTGGGCGAAGAGATAAATGTCACCGAAACGTAAGCGTTTTTACTGTTCCTTGACTAAATAAATCAAATGTGACAAAAAAATATATTTTCGACCAAGGAACGCGCACAAGAGTAGCGGAAACAACTAGATTGCTATGCATCATCACAAAAGCTCCCTCGTACATTCCGAAAGCGCAGTTACGTAATGAACTTGACATTACACCAATCCCAGTCTTTTTCTCCCTCTTATCCGTAAAATTCTTTTCCAAAATATTAAAGATTCCTTCAGCTATTCACTTTCACATAGGTTAGCAAAATCCTCACCGCAAAACATTAAAAAGAAAGTTACCGAGGGAGTTTTTCGATCCCCCCATAGACATAAACCGATGAGTCTTTTCTCATTATTAACTACTATATATA
Organism: Gryllus bimaculatus; assembly: GCA_017312745.1. Classification (NCBI taxonomy): domain Eukaryota; kingdom Metazoa; phylum Arthropoda; class Insecta; order Orthoptera; family Gryllidae; genus Gryllus; species Gryllus bimaculatus. Next base: position 3,177,168 of record BOPP01000154.1, read on the forward strand.
ACAACTTTATTGTATTATATCTAACATTAGATTTATCTTTGTAATGTCTCAAGATTCCTGTATATAAATCATAATAATGTATTTTTTGTATCTGGCTGCAGAGGGCCAATGGCCAAGCTAGAATAAATAAATAAAAAAAGAGTAGCGGAAGGAGGGGATGTAATAGCACGTCGTGGAGAATTCTATGTATTGTGACCAACGGACCCCCCTCTTCCCCATACATGTATATTCGGTAAAATTCCCCAAGGAACTGCACACGCTCTAGTGTTTTATACATTTCTGACTCATCTGCAACCCAAGAAACAGTAATAACTACATTTACTAACAATACACGAGTTCTAGCTTCAGAGTCCGCGAGAGGATTCCATATTGATTCAGGGCATCTTAACAAACCACAAACACGGCAGAATACTTGGCAAATAAGAGCAAATGAAAGCAATTAAATTCATCATGAAGGGAGAGATTTGACCCCCTGTGAGTTTGAACCGAACTAACCAAACACAAACAGATTCAGTTAATGAAGAAATTTTTAATAGTTTTAATTTTAAAAAAATTAGAAAACCATACCAATACATTAGAGATACATTTGTTAGATAACGTAAAAAACTAAAGAATTTAAAAATTTAAAGTCTATGAATTTGCCTTAAAGATTTTTAAGTATTTCCTTTCGTGTATCAACTGCATTAACGGCGAGATACTGACGAGTATCTTCAATCAAAGTTGTTTCTTATTTATTCTAGCTTGGCCATTCTACAGCCGCATAATATGATTTATATTCAATAATCATTTGAGGCAGTATAAACAGAAATTTAGTTTTAGATAAAATACAATACAGTTGTTATGTACAGTACATTCGTGTATTTTGAACAATGATATACAGATAGTGAGTATTCTAGTACGGTCGATTAATGATTTTCGTCTGGTGCTCGCAAAATCGCCTGGTTAAAATTACTTTTAAGTCCATCATACCTTCCAGTATTAAGACCATTCTAGGAAACATCTACGTGTATTTAAAAATAGCGTTCGGTGTAAATAATGGTGTATGGTATTTTGGACGAAAGCGAGATCATTGGCATTTAAAAAGCAAACAGCCTTTATTAAAAAAAAAAAATATTTCAATAATATTGATGCAACAGATTTGCAATGTGTTGACACGCGTCATTAGTCACCAGGGGTTTTCAATTTTTTTTTTAAATTGCGGATTTATATGCTACTAAGTTCAATGTAAGTCAACTTTACAATTAAGGTTAGAAACTTAATCTAAACCTAAAGTGGCGAGGGAACTCACAGAGACCTATCTCAGGTTGTTGATTGAGTCACAATGTTTGTTCAAATTAATCCTTATCTTTTTCAACATTCCTGAAAATGACGCAAAAGATTGATCTAATTTTGTGACGAAGAAAGAACGTATCAGTAGCGCTTGTTGCTATCCGCAGCAATCTGAATATAGTTAACCTGATCTGAATATAGTTAATGAGATTTAGATTTATTCAGTAAAAAAATACTGTATGTGACGTAGGGGAGGAAAGATTATCTGAGCACGTTTTCTTGAGTTCCAGAATACCTTCCCGTAATTTTACCTATAAATAGTTAAATGGTGGGTAAAAGTTTAACATAAATAAATAAATTTTAAAAATCGCAAGATCAGCAATATTTGACAATTAGTTATTTTCGTTTCTGAGTTTTAGAAAACTTATCTGCATCGGTACACTTATTGCAAGTATGATTTTTCTGCATTGCTAACAAAATAGCAACTCGCCCTTATCTCTACTCTTACCATTACAAGCAAAAGGAGTGTGCGCATAGTGAAGCTACATTTACGTCCAGGAGCAAAACAAGGGGCCATCTCAGCATTTGCTCCATGGATCAAGGAAACTGGACAAAAATCTGATCGAGATGGGAGTCATGGACCCGGAAGCAGAAGTACATTATTTGTTACAAACATATTAAATCTTTTAAAAAAATATACAATACAAATGTAAACTAATTCATTATATATCTCTGTTTTGTTAAAATAAACATTATTTTCTTTTTGATAAGTAGTATAGACTCTAATTGTATAGGAACAGTTATGCAGTAGAAAAGATTTTAGAAAGAAAAGAAGGAAAATATAATATTATAAAAGCACTGTTATAAAAGTATTTGGAGTTACTGTAAGTAACAAAAAAGAACATTTTAGCATAGTCAAGCTTACAAGTAAAAATTCTAATAATTACATATATCTCTAAGCGAAATGTAAAAAAAAAGTTCTTGTTCGTGAGATTTCGGTTAGTTTCACTCCCATCTTCAATGTTCATTGTATTGATCAAATAAACATATTTTATGATATCATTAGTAATGGTGACGTAAATTTTCCTTGAACCGCGAGCTGCCGCAGGATGCTCGAAAAAGTGCGGAAGAGCGAATGGAACATCTTGCAGCACTCTACATAGTTCACTTTAATTGAATCAAACTATAGCGCGTCCGAGGTTAAGTTTAGTATAGAGCCATATGGGTTTCCGGTAAATAAACATCCCCCCGTTTTTAGGACTCAAAACCGTTATAAATTCTCATTAATATAATTTTTTATAACAATTACATTTGTAAAATAATACCTTGAATACATTATATATTTACCACAAATCATGGTGAACACTCTTAGAATTTATCAATTTTTATAGTACGAGATACGTTTTGCTGTTGGATCAGCCACAGATGTGCCACGTGCTTCGGTTGTCGTATATCGTACTGAGCTCAGAAATTTCCGGTTGTATTGTTCCGGCTGTATTTGATTGAGTGTGTTTAGATCTCTTTAGTTTTCGAGATTCGTTGTTTTAAACGCAATTTCACGAGATTTGTAGTGTAAATTTAAATGCAATTTCCTTTACTTTTCTTCATTTCGGTTTTTAAGTTGTGGTAAATTTATTAATTTACTTATTTTTAAATTTATATATTTTTTTCTTTCCAAACTTAATTTAGAATATATGGCCTACCAACTGTAAAGCGCAAGAGTGGTAAAGTGCTCCACAGTGTGAAAAACAAATGGTTATTAATGTTTATAACTGTTCAACTATAATTATATTTTCGAACAGGATTCACCTCTATGCCTACTGCTCTCCTGGAGCGAGGCAGCACGGTTTCCCGTAAATCAAAAGTTCCCGTGGGCCCGACTTATTTTGTCTCAAATATATTATTCAGTAATCAAAACTTATTATTTTCCTATTAAAAAGAAAACGAGAGGCTTAGCCTTTTTTTAACTGGATGTATTACAGCCGCACGTTTTTATGAGCCCCGGAATACTAACCCCACTTGTTTCCCAACATTAGTTGCATTAAGAATAAATGTTGGCAAAATCTGGTGACGAGGAATGTTCGATCACGTATATTAAAAAATGCTTGGAAAAATGAACTACAAATTCGACGTAAAATTCCTTTTGTCAAAATACGCTCCCCCACCCCACCCCCACTGCTCTCGCATCTAGCGAAGCGAAGGCTGAAGCAAACGTGCGTTGATATTAAATAGTTGGCTTGAATTTTGGATATTGAATTGAATTAATGGTGCACTTTAAATTTAATATTTCTTCCTAATTTATTATTACACATCGAAGCACAAAGGATGCGAGAAGCCTCACAGAAATGTGTCCTATGTATTGAATTGAATTTGCCTTATTTTACGTGGCGAGACTCGGGAAATCAGGCCCGCTCTTCCTTCTGACCACGCAAATTTCGCTACGCTCCTTTCACCAGCTAGCAGAGAAAGGAGGTATTTCTTGGGCGAGAAACAAGCGATTTGAATTTAGCTCAGAGGTGCCATTTAGGCTTGAGGATCTTTTACATGCAAGTAAATCTACGAACATGGGACAGCCGGCTTTACTTCCCCTCCGAAGGAAGGCGTACGAAGGATTTTTTCGCCCTTAAAAATCCACGGCTTCGATCGGGTTTGAACCCGCCATGTATCGGAGTCTCGTAGAAATAGTTTTAGATTTGAGGAAAAGAAAGTAAATACGATTTCATAAAATTGAAAAGATTCGAGACTACCACACGCACACGTTTTCTTGATATATCGCCGAGGGGGGGAGGGGATGGCTCTGGCTACGTCACGGCTTAAAAGGGCGTACCAACTGTGGGCATGAACTTAACGCCCCAAAGCGTGCCACGAGAAATACGATTGTGTTCAAGGTACGAGTGGTTTGTTGCAAGCAACGGTGCCCGTTTCCGAGTGAAGCTAACTATTTCAACGGGCCGTACTGATTCATGTGGGGAGAACTAGGGAGCTCGTATATCACGAAACTTGCGCGTGTATTTTAGGTGCTAAACTAGCTCTCTGGCCCAATTGCGATTTCGTTGTGACCATCGAGCGCGTATCTCTTCGATTCATACAGTACAGTAGAAACGCGTCAACATTTGGCATCACTGTCCCATAAGCGGACCGTAGCTTCTTCATTCATCCTCGGGCGCTCCATTTGGGTGCAAATATGACTGCATCTTCTTCGCTATTATCGGTTTACGTAAATTTGTCCACTTTCATCCGCACTAACACGTTCACCAATAATAGAAAATTCAAATAATATTAACTAAAATTGACCAAATCTTTCTGTTATTTGGAGCAAAAAATGTAAATTAAAATGATTGAATGATCCAACTAAAAATAGAAGAATAGATAAGCATCACAAAATAAATATTATTTCTAGTATAATATTTTAGGATGGCATCCAAACATTTCAACTTACAAATATACGAATACAAAGTTTCTTTAGAAAAACGGAAGCCCGCAACTTCAAGTTTTTTGGTCAAAGAACTTCAAATCTCGTATTTACAGTTTCGCTTAAAGGATGTTTTCTTAAAAACCGACTCAAATTTTTCAAGGAAGATTTCCATAGATGACGATTTTTTACTCTTCTGTATATTTCTGAAGTAATATTTAGGTTCTACTATTAAGAAACTGAAAAATTGATAAAGTTTTCAAAAAATGTAGTTTGTACGGCAAATTATTTTCTCATGGTGGAAATGATCTTCATTGGCACTTATTCGCCAATTAATTTAGTTATGTTTGAAATTTGTTGATATTTTCCTGAAGCAATTTAGTAACCTCTACTGAGAGCACTGTCCGAAGCTACAACTGAGTATTGTCAGCAAATGAAATGTTATTGTTTCTTGGGTTGTAGAGAAGTCAGATGTGTATAATAGTGTATGGAAGTGTACTAAGCACTGGACCCAATTCACGTCCTTGGGGAATCACCCACAGGATAGAATAAAACACAAGATATTTCTTGTGCATAATTACGGAATACATTAATACTTAGGATTACTAAAGAACTAGGCATAGGGACATCGAGGAGTGGTAGATGAACTCTCCACGACCTCATGCTTTACCGTCTCCCATTTTTCTCTGCATTATCAGCTTGCACGGAATACGTAATGAGCTGACTTAGTCCCGACAGCTGTAACATAAAATTGCAATAATTAAAATACGTAACGTGTATTTAGAAATTCTTTCATGTACCGTAACCAAGTAAGTGAGACAGGAAAGTAACCAGTATTTGCGTAAGAATATTTCCAATCAAAGCTTTACATTACTGCTTGTTTGTTTGTTTGTTTTTTAGTTAATATACAAATAACTCCCTTGCTTCAATAATGACAGTTCAAAATACCTCTATATTTCAGTTATCACTATACTTGACGCAAAGACTCCAGTCCTCTTCCGTCAAGGATTTGCATACAGTTGAAATGTGGAAATTTAAAAATCGTTCTTACGGATTGGATTTAATGCAATATCATTTCAACTTCCTCGCTACGGAGTAGAGAGAAAGATTTGTAATACTGCGCGAAACAACTGTGACTTTTTTGGGCAGAAAAACTCGTATTACAGAGTCAGGTAACTAAAAAGTACAGCAATCCAGTTGCTAAATGTAGGGGAAAAGTTCTTTAACATGTGGTGTTGGCAGAATCCATAAAATGTGAATCAGTGATACGGAAAAATCTAAGGACAACCAAACGTGTCCGTCCGGATAACGTTAGCGACTAAACCGATTAGCTGATTTTCTCCAAAATTGATATTCCCCGATCGATGTCTCAGCATCTTGAATTTGAATTCCGTAATTTTTATCGTTTATTTTTTTTGGGGGGATGGGGGTACTTTACATGAAGCCCCTGTGACATTTTCAAAATTTTCATGTAAATGGCTCCATTGTTTTTTATTAAATTTTGTTGTTGGATAGAGAGAACAATGCAGTTCTCACGTTCGTTAAAAACCCAATTTTTTTCGAAAATTGCAAAAATTCAAAATTGTTTTGGCGTCTTCCTACAACTAAAATTATGAAAATAAAAAAGTTTTCCTTAATCAAATCTACTCCTTAAAGATATATTTTGAAATAAGGCCAGGAACAATATTTCGAGTATTTGAGTACCTTTCGCGTAATTTTAGGAAGTACGTGGTTTTAGCTTTCCCTAGTTTCATTTCACTTTACAACAATGCCTTGTAGTACAAGAGGTAATTTCATGTAAATTTAAATAAGGACAATGTTAAAAAGGGAAGGCTAGTCCTCCAAAGGGAGGACAGATGGCAAACATGCCTATAAATGTTTTTACTTCGCTTAGTTATATTTGAATAAATATACCTGCAATAATCATAAGGAAATATTAGTGTGTTTTATCATACACTAGACATTTAATTAATTAAAACTCAACAAAACCTCCCAAATAAATTTCATCCCTAAAATATCCGCTAAACACCAAAAGCAAAACACCTAAATTTAGGGGGAAAACCTCTAACCTGGCAACATTGCCTGCTGAATCTTTTAGATGTCAATGGATGGCATGTGCAAAGAGGATGCGGCAGAAAAATGAAACCAGAAAGTCAGCCGAGACTCAAGACTCGATTGTGGTAGTAAAGATAGATATATTTATTTAATTAATGACATCTGTATCTCAAACATTGATATTTAAATAAAGCTATGTACAATTTTTTCCGAATTTGAATAGTTTTCAAGATTTTTTTTTGTGAAAAAAGGCAATTTTAAAAACAAGAATTTCTCAAAAACTTCACTAAATGTTTTCTTTCAACGTTTTGAATGAATAGAGTTACATGCAATGAACAAGCCTTTAATGAAATTTTGAAGTTATCTTTTGACTTTCCTAAAAATTCACAAATAATGTTCTCGTAGTATTACAATTAAGTAATCATTGCAAACAATACCAGAAAGTAGTCCGTAATCTTGTAACACTTCGTTGGAAAATACGACCGATACAATTCTTCATACACGTGGGCAGAGCCATAATATGAGGCTCGTACATGACAAATATACCTGCTTTGTTTGGGTCTTGTATGATAGAAGTAACCTTCAAGTAATTTGTAATCTATCATTATCAACATTCAATTACCTGACGCCCTCCTTTGTGAACTGTGTCAGATCCTAGTTGTCAACGTGTTTAGTTCTCGCTTCTTCAGGGAACACACAGCACAAAAATTTAAGTTGCACAATATTTGTTTGGTAGAGAAGAGATAAATATAATTTTATTGCAATGCTTGAGATCATTCCGTATGTATTATTGATAAAAGTTATGCTTCTTGGCCTACATTATTGAACATGCAATGTCACATGACGCAACACAAACAGTGATATGCAGTGTAACACTAACACAAATCCTATTCGTATTATTTTTATCAAAGTGTTGTTACTTATAATAAAACAACTTGTAAAATGAATGGATAACGGATAACGAGACGATATCTGAAGTAACAGTCAAGTGGGAAGGAAAGTACATTATACACGCAGCAGGAAAAATATCCTGCAAAAATGTTACGAATAATTAACTATAGTTGCTACGACAGCACATATTTTCTCGCATTATTAGGAAGAGCAATAATATTGCAATAATGCAATTTTGTCCTACTAACGTTACAGCTTTATTTTTTGGAAAAGAACAATTCAACCAATTCAGACGAAACGCCTGTGGAGAATATCTGCATTTATTTCGAGTCAAGAACTTAATTCTACAATGAAACAAACATTAATAAATTTATCTGTCGCAGTATTTGCAGAACATTACCCAGAAAAGCAAGCAAAATTTCTCAATAGCGCGCCTTGATTACTTCGAAGCAAACTACTAATGTCTAACTTGAATTTTTGAAATTCGTAATCAGCGATCAAATCTTTTAAAATTAGATGTATATTGGTTTGTTCTAAGTTAAATCTATTACCTTCCTTAAAACTATTTCCTTTCATAAGAATATCTACATCGTATGATCACGACAGCGAACACTAAGTACATTTTCAGAATTTTAAATCAAAATATTGCTTTGCAGCCAGCGCCCCAAACAAAGCACCGGGCATTTGAATTTGAAAATTCTTATTTTATTTTTAAAAATGCGACGAAAATGTAACCAATTGTTTCCCATTAATCTGTGGAAAACATTTGGAGTCGTTTTTGATAAAATAATTGTATAAAATTTGCCCTCTTTTCTTTCTTTGCCAAGGTTTTCTTTAAGTTTTCGTCACATATCGCAACTCCTTTAGGAAAGTGACACAAGTGCGAATTTTTGATTTCTAAGAAATTGCAATTTTTAAGCTTCGTAGTTCTGTAACACTCGTTATAGATTGTACCAAATATTCACCTTCTAGCGGACAGTAATTGAACTAATTCAAAATCAACTTCAGAACTAGCAGTACCTCTTGATAACCTCTTATCAGCTTTTAACTGAAAAATGACGATTTCGCACTTGTGTCACTTTTCTATTGGAGGTGCAATTTGTAATAAAGAGAGGTAAGATATATACGGCCCTAGTCTCACTTTCAGATATTCTTTTTTTTTAGAAAATTGTCAAAAATATTTCGAAACTACAAAATTGAAGATAAGAGATTTTTGCCCGAGACAAAGGCTGTTGTAGAAAATAAGCTATTGAAAAAAGGTCTTGTACTATTTTTAAGTAAAGCTAATAGTTTTCACGTAATTCCTACTGGTTTCACACCAAATACGGGCCACGAGAAAAATTGAATGAATGATATGAAAAAAAATTAATTTAATTTTAATTATAATTCATTATTGAAAATGCCAAAATTATTTAAATTTTCCCTTTTCACTTTTTTACATTTTACTCAATGTATTGATGTATTTATTTTTAAGCAATCTGCAAAGCTTAATAGAAATTCCCAACAATATCGCATCTATTGAGAAGCACTTGAGTAGTTCTTGCCTTGTTTAGATCATATTCTCTCTTCCGAGAAACCACGGACGCTCTCTTTATTGAAAAGTAATAATGTTTATCGTAGCTGAAGTGTGGCTGTTAGAAGTCGGTGATGAAATGAAACGCTGTCTGAACTGCTATCATACGACGAAAGGCATCTCACGAATGTTCGTAATTATTTTGAAGTCAATTGCATGTATTCTAATTACTGTATTGATATTATTAGCCAAGCGAGTTTTGATAACGCTGCGCTGTCAACAGTGCGTTTGCTCACTTTTTACTTGAATTGGACGTTTTGAAATAATATCTGAGGTGTTAGTAGCGCAGAAAATGCAATATTTCAAATTACATAGCTGTTTCCAGTAACACGAGAAAGTATGTCGGTACTATCCGTTAATTGGAGTCCCTGTCCTATATTTTTTAACGGGACGATAAATTGTCCCTTTGTTGTGACAATGACAAATGACGTCAACAATATTAAATTTATCATGATATATTCCATTTGATTCGCATTTGTTTATACAAATATGTATAACAAGATATTGGGGAACGTAATGAGGGTGTTTTAAATGTGTTGTGGTTTCTAGGAAAAGAAAATACAGCTTTGGCGCCTTTTCAACTTTTGTATCCTTTATCGCTAACGATATTATGAAGAAATTTAATAATGCGATACTTCCGCTTCTGAGACTTTCTGTGCCACAATGTGCATTGAGAAATACTCACCTTCGCAATGAATGAAAGTGCAAATTTACAAAATGCGTTTTTTTTAAAAACAATCTAATATTCCTTTCAAACATTGCTCAGTTGTGGGAAAAACCTCGATAAGGAGAGCCCATCCAGAGATTCTCGGGTTTAATCAACAATGTTCCTTTCTAAGGTATTCTTTGGATGGCGAGAATTAAACGCTAATCTGAATTTCCAAACCTAAATATTTGTGACAAAATGGTGTTTGAAGTCCTATTTTGTTCCCTTTATCTTTATGACAAAAACTAAAAATGTCCTTTTTTTGATTTCAAAATATGGTCATCTTAGCTACAACCATTGATCCATTGCGCTGTACCTACATTGTACATTTTACATAGTACATTGATCAGTATTACATGAATTTTCCGGATGAAGAAAATTAATCATCTTGAATTCCCTTCAAAATTGTTCCGTTATTTCCCCCCAATTTTTTATCAAAAAATTAAAACAACAGTTTTAATTAAAAATATAACACACAAGAATTAGATGTCAAGAACCGGATTCGCCGAGTTAAATTCATTCCACAGTCATTTCAAAACGACAATGTTTTACGACAATTCAAAAAGCTCACAAAAAGTGTACGCTAAGAACTCGTCCCCTTACACTACCCCCCCCCCTTTCGAGAATCCAAGAATTTGATGAAAATGTGCTAACCTAGGATTCACATTTCTTTTTTATTCACTTTTTTTACTCACTATAGTTTTGTCAACATTTTCTATCAGAAATTCTTGCATTACAAATTCTCCTAACGGCAGTTATTTAAAAAAAACACTAAAAATATTGACTAAATTTCAGAAACTGAACACTGCAACTGTTACACTTAATTGCTGTAAATACAGAAAATCTACAATACAACCTTACATTTAATATTGGAAGAATTTGTTTAAACTGTTTGATATTGAATTCTCACAAACTGTAATTTCCAATATTTGCAAACGTAATTACTTTAATTAAAAGTACTCACGAAAAAAAGGATGCCAATGATCGCGGATCCGAGACGGAGATTGCATCCGCAGCAGCACTTTTGCACAGTCGGTATCCTCATGATGTTAGCTGTCGAAAGTGCGCGGGGAGACAAGAACGAATCGGAACTGCCGCCAGCGCTTCTCCACGACAAACTGCGCGCTCGAGGCGCGGAAACGAACAAAATACAACTCGGCTCGCGTCGATACGGGGAGGGGGGGCGGCGGAGGGGAAGGAGAGAACAAATGACGCTCGGTTATGCAAAGGGCGGGGAGGAGTAGTGGGGAGTGCCGGGTAGTAGCGATGAGTAGAATTCCAACGAAGTCCATGACAGAGTTTCGTATCGTTATCAGCCCGTTGGGTCAGAGCTGCCTCGTGCAGGTGAGAGATATTGAAGGCTTGGGGAGCGATAAGGCCAACATCGGCTGATAGGAATCTATCGACACCAAAAAAGTAACGATATGTGAAGGCTGGTTTTTTGTGTATGGGGAATGGTAAAATATGATGAATGTTAGAGACGCGATTAATCATGAAAGTGCGATTGGTGTGAACATTATATTCCGCTTTAATAAGCGACTTTTAAAATTTGATCAGCTGGTCGCGGATATCCAATCAGGATTCAGTTAAACGATGTTTGGTTTTGCTGAAATTTCATAATTGCGCGCGCCAGATGTACGTCTTCCGGTTCCGGACTGTTTACCAAGTTGGCGGATTCAAACCCAATCGAAGCCGTGGATTTTTAAGGGCGAAAAAATCCTTCGTCGCCTTCCTTCGGAGGGGAAGTAAGCCGGCTGTCCCATGCTAGTAGATTTAACTTGCATGTAAAAGATTCCTCAAGCCTAAATACGCTCTGCCCTAAATTTAAATCGCCTGTTTCTTCGGCCAAGAAACACCTCCTTTCTCTGCTAGCTGGTGAAAGGAGCGTAGCGAAATTTGCGTGGTCAGACGAAGAGCAGGCCTCATGTGCCTGACTCGCCACGTAAAAATAAGGCATTAATTCATTCAAATTGCAACCGCGAACCTGCTGAACGTCAGAAGTCACTATAATTCAATCGAAGAATAGTTTACAAGTTTACCGTCGCACTAGAAACAAATATCTGGTCCCTGGGGACTTTAGTATTTTGGTTTTTCAATTTTAACTTTGAATTTGTCTAAATATAGTGTTTATTAATAAAAATAACTAAAAAGTAGGTTCCTTAATACTCATTTCGTGGGCGAATGGTACGCAATTAACATGGCGCTGGCAGAAAAACTGACATTTCTGCTTCGACAGTTTTTATTTTTATATTCGCATTTTCCTTCATAGGTTTGGAAAACCTGAATCATTTTTGTTCTAAAGGGGCCGTTTCATGCCTATGCAAGTTTGCTTCCCTTCGTAAACGTATTTCTTGGAGGTGTCACACTGAATTTGGTGCCACCACAGTATATGTATTGTTACAGTTCAATAGTGCTGTTTTGCAATTTACTGTCGTACTGTGGCGCTACTATCGACACAAATGTTTCGGAAATAAGAGAAATGAAGAAACTGATCTAACTTCCATAATAATCCTAATTATTCTCTTTCTGGTATGAATATTAAAAATCTTGTCCTAGTCACATTTGGAAACTATGTTTGTGGTCCCACGGCTGACGCGTCAATTATTTTGGATTTACATTGATCTCAGCAATTTGAACATCAAAACATTACCAAACATTTGTAATAAAAATAGCCAAATCACACGTTTACTCGCAATAATTTCGTTATGTGTCAATAAAATATTAATATACTTAGAGCTTAAGGTTTATAAACTTTTCATTTTCTTTCATTGTTATTATAAATACTAGATTCTTATTGTAAAAATGATTTGTTAAATACGACATAATAATGGTTTACAAACACAATTTTAGAAGCTTTAATTTTACTGATATCTACCGATTTTCGTAGGCCAACATACAAGATTCTGGAACTTTTTGGGGTCTGGAGTCCTAATTTCGACTCCTGATGGGGGAAGTATTTTCGGCACTGGCTAGACAGGTAGGTCTAGTTTACTCGCTGTTTGAAGTAGAATCCTAGCGTCCGTCTGCTCTGATCGGGAGTTTTCCGTGGTTTCAACGATCAATATCACGTGAATGCCGGAGCGGTACCCTAACAAACGGGCCACGGACCACGATCTTTCTTGTACAATCCTCCTCTGTACTTATACTTGCTCTTTGCACTTACATACACTGCACTAACCCGGAAGGCCGGTAGGGAGCTCAGCGCTTGGAGAAATGAACTAAACCTGCTTAGTCTATGCTCAAAACTTGTCCCGGCTGGGGCGGTGCCCCGCTGGTTGGAGATATCTGGTTGGGGAAAACCCGGCTAGCCGACGTGAAGGTAGACGCCAGATATCACTATTCAACAACGAAAAATCATCCCCCCCCCGAGGAAAACATGAACTACCCTTACGGGAGTAATGACTTTCGCAGTTCAGTTGATGCGCCCGGAATCACTAACAATCAATCAATCAACGAATTGCTTAACGGCCGTGACTTCACGGAGCGTCGTTAAGGTATATGGCTAGTGACGGCGTCTTCAGAATACGCTCTATGCTATTGTGAGTTACCAGCGTATGCTTCTCTGGTGCATTACAAAGCCCTACAGGAAAAAAAAACCTGCACGTGAGTTGTTGATATTTAGTTCACACGGCCCAATGGCAAAAACGCCGTATGAGTTACATAACTCACTTGGTAGTTAACGTGTTAACGCTGCGTGCACACATGAATTCTTTCCTGCATGAAATTGCATGAGAAAGTTGAAATGTATAACTTGACGCGTGTGTAGGTTTACCACCTTCTGGAAGCCCTTGACCCGGGGGGGGGTGAAGGGTGTTACAAAAATTAATTCAAAATTAAGAGGCGGATTTTTATTGAAATGTCCGCTTTTTCCGCTTTTACCTTAGAAAAAAAATATTTTACGACAGTCATGAATTTTGTGTTGTAATAAAAGGAAATTCTTCATATTTATGACGTTTTTACTTTCTCGTTACGAAATACAGTGTTGTGTAATGCGAAAACGGCGAATTTTCGGCCGAAAAAGTATTATTACAGGACGCTCGTCAAGAAAAGTGGATAAACCCAGTTACTAAATTTAGAAAAAGAATTTTCTTACATGTGATGTAGCTGGAATCCATATTTTGTGGGTCCTTGATACCAAAACATTCAATGACGGCAAAAATTGTCCGTCCGTCCGTCCGTCCGTCTGTCTGTCCGTCTGTCTCTCTGTCCGTCCCTCTGTCCATCCGTCCGTCAGTACGTCCGTCTGTCAGTCCGCCTGTCCGTCAGTTCCTCTGTGAACGACGCTGGCGGCAAAACCATTCAGTCGATTTTCTGCAAAATTGATATTCCGCATACAATCTGCCTGAATCAATATGAAATCCATATTTTAATTTTGGGGGTACTTTGCATCAAGCCCCTGCGTCATTTTTACAATTATCAAAAAAAAAAAAAGAAAGGCTTCATATTTTTTTCTTTATTTATTATGGTCGCATAAACTACATGATCATGAGCGACCCCATTGTTTTTACAAAGTATTAACAATATTTGAAACAAATAATTATTTACAATTGATATGAAAAACACTATACGTACTATAAGTACAAATATTACAGAATGGTACACAAAAATATTAACAGATTTATTACATTACTAAGATCTTAAGATAATGGTATGGTTTTTAGATACCTAGTATTTAACTAGACAAGTTGTTTCTAGTAGTTTACATGCATTTATAGAGGTTGAGTTCATCAAGCTTCATATTTTATTAATAAACTTTGTTGTTTCATAGTGTAAAGGACGTTTAAGATAATGGGGCAGGTCTCATGATTGTTGAAAACCTTGATTTTTCGCAAAAATTCAACATTTTTTGGCGTCTTTCTATAACTACAATCATGAAGATTAAACAAATTTCTCGTAATGAAATCTGTTATTTAAAGATAGATTATGCAATCACGTCATTTAAAATTTTTCGAACATTTGAGTACTTTTCACGTAATTTTGTGTGAAATACGGGCGAAATTTACGTGTTTACTTACCACAATTAGTTTTGAATGTTTCGTCCATTTTAATTAATAAGTCATTTTCCCCCTTTTATGTCATTTTGAAAGTATTTTTCGCTGATTTAATGTATTTTAACACCATTTTAATTGTACTTAATTCAGATAATATTTATGATATGCAATAAATGTCTTCATAGAAAACCTGAGTAGCCCATTAATTTCTTCGCTTAGAAATTGTAATATCAGCCATTGTTAGTAGGTAATCTAAGGTTACTTTGATGCCTATCAACACCATTGTCTATTTGGCCGATTTCGTGATAAGCAAACGCAAGATTTTCAAGTAAAGAACAGTCCAAACCAAAAGTTTGCCAGCTGACAGCATTTGGACGAAAGAAAGCAGCCTCATTTACACAGTAGCATATTCAACAGCTTGAGTTATTAATCAGAACTGGTTTTGATCAATTTTTTTACATTTGTCTTTACTGAGAGTGCACTTAAAAAAATTATAAGTGTATTTTTTTTCACAATTTTTGGTGATGTTTGAGATCGTCAAAATCCGCCCTCTATCATAAAAAATGTGATTCTTGACCATAGAATGTAGATATAAAGAGATTAATTTGTATTTTTATGAGTTCCCTATATTCATCGTGGGAAATATAAATAATAGAGTGGTTCTACAGAGAAAGCACTGAGATTCATGAGCTCGAATCGCATTATAGCACATCCTGGCGTTTTTAAAAAATGTTTTTTTTTAAATTCTCGTAGCGTCTTTGTTGAAGCAACATGTCTCTGTACTCCTTTTGGGCGTTGAGTGCTTGTACGGAGAAATCCCCCGTTATTATTTTGGTCACATCGCATTATAGTACATCTTGGCGTTTTAAAATTTTTTTTTATTCGTTGCGTCTTTGCTGAAGCAACACGTGCTATAAATATTACAGTAGGCTAGCGTACTCTTTTTGGGCGTTGAGTGCTGGTACGGTGCAATCCTCCGTTATAATTTTTGAGTAGTCTCGTCACGTCGAAATCAGTCAGTGCCTTTTATCCCTTCGGCCAGAGGCTCGGTGCCGTTAGATGACGGGGTTCCGAGAGTTTCACCCAACCACGAACTCGCGATGTCTCGAATTCTCTTCATCTCTGTGACTTCACGGAACGTAATAAACGAATTAGGCTAGCGACGTCGGTTTTCGAGATATTAGATTTCTTGCTCCATTTATTTTTTTAATTTAAAATTTTATATATTGAAATTATTTGCTGTAAAAATAATTTTCATGAAGGAGAAAGGATTTTAGTGTGAAATACGGGTTCTTTTTTTCACACTGTAGCTATGGTTGCAAGTCGTCCGGTTTTCGACTGGAGAATCCAGTTTTCTTTATGTGTGCCCGGTCAAGAAAACGTTGGAACACCAGACGCAAGATTGTCCTGATTTGAAGATATTTCGTGACATTCAATACTTCACTTGAAGGCTACTCCATTGATACGTAGTGCATTAAAAAAAGGATTACCGAATGTGTTGAAAATTGTGCAGTTTGTCTACAGTATTCCTGTATCTAAATCTTTTGTGGAGCCAAATGTTAGGGTCATGGGAAATGTAAGGACTGACAAAAGGAATCGCCTAAACACTGTAAGAAGTAAACTGTGTTTTTTCTTCCATCTAAACAATACAGTCGACTCCGGTTACAGTGTACTTGTAGGGCCTAAGATTTTTGGTTTGCTATATCCGATGTTTCGAAAGTGAAGAAAACAACTCAAATTTCAAAATACTAAATAAACGTTTCCCCCCTACGTCACATACAGTTTTTACTGTTTGGTATAACATAACTATCTCCTAAAGGACAATTTAACTGGGACTCTTATGGTCATATGTTAATAAATCTTAGGGAATCCGTGCCAAGCTCTATACACACGATTTATCTTTTCGTTCAATTTTGCACATGCGTCAAACACACGCAATATTGCGGTGTCTTTTCTCGGAAAGAAAAAGCGCGTACGTGCTTCTTTTGTGAGAAAAAAAAAACACACAGACGAAATAACCAGTGTTGCCATATCGGCGGACTTTTCGCCGTTTTCAGCGGATTTTGAACTCGTACGGCGGAAAAAAATGAGTTTCGCGACAGCAGAATAAACGGCGGGAATTAATAAAGTTGTAAAGCAGCTAAAATTAGTAAATGCATCAGTTTTCGTTGCAACTCAATTGATAAGTTGTCTTGCACAGAGTACATTTGTGAAAATTTTCCTAACTCCATGTTATAGCAGAATAAATAATGCATACTTATACAATAATGTACTATACCTAACTTGAAATCAATTTTTTATTTAATTTTCGCAAATTTCAGCCCAAGTTGCATTCTCTACTATCGTAAATTAATGAATTACAGGTTCAATAAAGGCCACTATATTTCGCATCATTTTTTTGTTTTAATAGAATAATTAATACACATTTAAATATGGAAAATAATTTATTTTACGTTTAGCGGATTTAGGCGGGAAATTTAAAACCAGTTCAGCGGATTTTCGGCGGAACTGAAACTCACATGGCGGAATCTCTCTAAACACATCTGGCAACAGTGGAAATAACGTAGGCTTCCGGAAATTTCGCATTTTCTCCTATGGGCAAATAGTGAGCACCCATCAGAACCATGAGCGTGCTTTTGTAGCCCTATTTAAGCCTAATTTGGTGTTTTGAACACCCAATCAGCACATAAGTATTTTTTTAAAGTATTGTGGAAAGTAATGGTTCAGTCTTGTCTTTAATAGTTTCCATAATTTTCTATTACTTGTATTGGTAAGAAATGGAGTAGAATTTACAATTGTATCAAAAGAGATTAAGGGAGTACTTTTTTCGCATGTTCTTACGTAAAATGGAGTAAACTTTATGACATTTAAGTTTTAAATCGGATTTTTACCAAAACTGCCTAACCAGGCGTTAACTATTCCTAATGGAGGTGATTGATTTGGTTTTGGTTAATTGATCAGTGATTCCGGGCACGACAATTACTAAAGCAATTAGTTCCCTGAGTATAGTGCATATTTATTGTGGGAAGTGGCGGTGATCTTCCCTCGCTGATTGGCGTGAACCAGCATCGATGTGTTTGCGGCTCACGGTTTTTTTTCTCCCACCAGGTATCTCCCACCAGCTGGGCACCGCCCCAGCCGGGACAAGCTCAAAGCTCCTGCCCTGTCTCTCGGCATGTGTGATGATGTTACACGTGTAAGTGTGAATAAGGTACGACAAGAAATGGGAAGGAAAGATCGCGCACGGCCCGTGACTTATTTGGTAGGGTATTGCTCCGACATTCGCCTGGTATTGGTCGAAGAAACCTCGGAAAACTGCCAATCAGAGCAGCCGGCCGCTATGGTTCTCCTCCAGACAGCGACAAGGATTCGACCACCCTTCTATCTGGTTAGTGTCGTTTTCGTTACCGAGTTATAGAAAACTTATTTGCATCGGTAAACGAATTGCAAATATGATTTTTGATTTTTATGCACTGCTAACAAAATAGTAACTCAGTCAACGCTTTGAGCGTAAGGCTCTTCTCGTGTAGTTACTCGAACTTAGTAACGGTTACGTAATTTTATAGTACCGCAACGTTTGACCGTGTTAATGCTTCTCAGTCGTCACTTGTAAAACTCATTGTAAATCGTAGAATACCGGCGACGGCTCAAACCGGATGAGGGCCAGGGATTTGTTTATCACTTTCAGTGAAATTAGGAGTCGGTTTCCCGCCTATCATCTGTACTTCCCGAAAGTACGTAAGGAAGCAAGCCAAGCGAAGGAAGGAAGTGGCAAATCAGTTTACTCTGTGCTACGAGTAGATAGAGCAGTTTATCTCTCTGGCGATTGCTAACGGCTCAAAGTTGATTGGTTTTTTTGTCGTTACACTGCGCGTAATGTTAGGTCGCGAATATTCTTTTAGAGTCATTTGACCGGCAGGGATGGCTCAAGGCGACAACTGGTGTCACTGTAGAGCCTGCGACCAGGAGGTCTTGGGTGTTCGACTCCCGACGGACGCTGGATTTTTCGACAGTAGTTATATAGTTTCATCGAATTCAGCCGCTGTCTGGAGGAGAATTCTAGCGACCGGCTGCTCTGATCGGTAGTTTTCCGTTGTTTCTCCTGTCTATGCCAGCGAATGCCGAAGAAGTCATTTTCTCACCCACTTACACACACACACACATACACTCACATCCACTCACATCCACTGGACTACCATACACAAACCAGTCGGGAGCTTAGATCGTGTCGCGGCTGGGGGGCATTGTGGGAGATACCTGGTGGGGAAAATCCTCGGAAGAAGACGTAGGCAGGCGCTACAACTCACCAGCCAGCGCAGAAAAATCACCGCCACGTCTCGCAAAAAAACATGCACCACACATACGGGACTAATGGCCTTAGCGGAATATTCATCAATCAAATAATCGAGTCAATTGACGTTTTACTCATCAACTCGGTCATTGGTAGGAATAATTGTTCTTTGATGGCGGATTTTGTCGTGGCGGATATGGCAACCCTGCCAAAAGAGTATAATTTGTCTGAAAAATAGGGAATTCCACCTGAGTCGTCTTAGACGTGGGACAGTTATAAAAATCCCTAAAACTTCGGAGCTGATGTCTATCCAAGCCTTAGCAGCGATTTCTACTAAGTTTTGTTTGGTTATAAGTGTATACAAGAATCCCAGTGACTATCAAATGCTTCAATATGCATGCAAGCGTGACCTATCAAAAACCCAAATATGCACGAGGCAGCGTCAAAATAAGAGTACTGTAGTACTCTTTAGTAAAAATAGACTGAACATGCAAAATCAAATTTTAATACAGTTTTATGTAGCTTTTTGTCTTTTGAAACAGTGAACAATTAATATTTTTTCTGCATTTCTCTCAATCAAATCCATCCTTTTGTCAGCGACGAAATGTTTTTGAATTCAAAAAGTCTTTGTACAGCACAAGACTTAATTGGAACATACTTCAAAGATGAAATCTTAGGTAATGAGAGGTTAAATTCCTCATTTTTCATCACAACATTTTTAAATTTTTTGAAAAATTTCGTATGAGGATTAGAATTTAACACTTAACGTAGTTTCCCTCTTCCAGTAACACTAACGTCTCCAAACACTAATTCCAAAGTCACTTAATGTCATCAACAATTTTTAATGACTCCTCTAGAAGGAAACCTGCTATTTTTCTAATTTTGATATTACTGTAGGCAATGACTGATACACATTTATATTTTTTCTTGATTATTTTCCCCTTTCATTACTAGTTATCAAGTGATATCAGTTTCAGCTTCCTCTATTTTCATTATCCTTTGCGACTTAATCGCTTGGTGATAATTCTATTTGTGAGCAACGTGTGTGTTCGCTTTGAAACTCTAGCTGGTGTAAAGAAAAGTTAGTAATTGTGGTACGCCTATAAAAAATTCAGCTGCAATCCTTCAGGAGCTAAGAATAATACGCTATTTATACAAAATACGCGTACATTTTACAAATTAAGCAGAAAAAAATATCTGCTAATATGCTAGGTAGAAGTATAAATATGCAGCATTATTGCTTATATTATGCAGTTTGGAACTAGTGGTGCTAAAACAGCACGGTCTTTCTCGCATCCCGTCTAATCGGCTTGAGAAATATTTATACTAAAATTTCTCCCCAAATAAACACATCCCAGTCATATTTCTTTGTAAAACTCATTACAAACTCAATATCTTTAAGAAAATGTCAACACAAATTTGACAATTATAACAAATGTTCATGTAATTCACAGAAAGTAACTCCCGGATCATTGTTGCCGAGCCATTAATGCATTATAATCTGATATTCCCTGAAAACTAGAAATTTTTATTTCATGTGCTTAAAATAGGTTTTAAAAAAATCTAAAAGATTAATTTGTAAATGTGTATCAAAAGCTCAAATGTAAGAAACGAAAAAAAGAAGTATAAAATATACAAATTCTAACGTCGAAGCATCCAACTGCCTACAATTACGTTCACAAAGCCAAGAAAAATTCGGACAGACGGACCGACGGCCCGACGGCCCGACGGCCCGACAGATTGACAGACCGACGGACCGATGGACCGACGGAGGGACAAATAGACGGATGGACATACGATTTGCTGTCAATTGATTTTTATGTATCAAGGATCCACAAAACATGAATTCTGGCTACACCATGTGCCAAAGTGCAAGTAAGTTAACTTTAGGATTAGAATGTAAAACTTAGCTGTAAGAAAAAGCCCCTGCTCAAGCTGCAAAGGTAGCATTTCAATTCAAAACTTTAAAGTAAATAAATTCCCCTTCTCCACAGGGTTACTCTGGTGGGGACAAACGAAAATGGCTACACCATGTAATAGACGTATTTTTTCTTAATTTAACGTCTAGATTTATCCACTTTTACGGCGCTAGGGCCCTTTGTAATAAGAGGTTTTCGTTCGAAAATTCACCTTTTTTTCGCGTATCTTTACATAACTTTCTGCTGCGTATCCGACTGCCAGAAGTAAAAATATTGAAACACACTATGCATGAATTTCCCAAAAAATACCAAAAACATGCAAACATATACGGAAAAATTATGTATTTTGAAATGATATTTGCCATGAATAATATATTTACAAAATGTTATAGCTCTAAAACGCTATGTCGTCGCTGTACAGAACGCGTGATAAACACTTTGTTTTATTTATTTCCTTCCGGTTCGGCTTCTGTCTTTCGGGGATTTTGACGGGTACAATGTTACATACAATGATTTTACTTTGTCATCCTCAGGCAAATGCGGGTCTCGGAATAACCCTTCACTATATATTTGAAAATTTCATATTTGAATATCTTCACTAAGAGAAGTTTCCATTTGCGGTTTAGAGGAGGAGGAGAGAATTTGTGGTCAAAGGGGGCAAACATTTTATCAGATCTTTGGGGAATCTGGATCTAATGCGTGATGGATAATGTGCGATTTAATATTGGAGTGTTGGGGCATGGTGGGATGAGAGAATAATATTTTTCAGAGGTTTGTGAGATGAATTCTGAGAGGAAAACTATTTGAAAATCTCGGTGGATTTGCGAATTTGAAATGAATCAGGGGGCTTTCAAGGTTTGTCTAGATATTAATTTTGGATTGTCTGGTGCTAAGTTGCGCCATATTGGACATGCGTATGTAATTGTGGGTCTAATTATCATTTTATAGATGAGTAGCCCAGTTTCTATACTGAGGGTGGAAATTCTGTTGATAAAAGGGTATAGCTTTAGATCTTTGGCACGTATCTTATGGCTGTTGATTGAATGTGCGTCTCCCACGTTAGTCGTTAGTCTAGTGGGACGCCTAGGTATTTGGCTGGCGAAGAATGAGAAAGCCAGGGGACATCGGTGTTATTTATTCGCAGAGGTGTAGGGAAGGGAGGATGTCTGAGAGTGAATATTTTAGATTGTGATTTTAAGGGGTTATTTTAATTTTGTGATAAATACTCTCTGTAGGAAATATTCGTCAAAGAAAACTTACGGGTGGGTTCTTCGAAACGTGGGGAAGCACCAAATTGCGATTCCTTCTGCTTCGCAAACATCCGCTAATAGTTTCTTTCCGAGAAGCGAGGAGGAGTGGCTAAATTTCACAATTCTTGCTGTCAACCAGATCCCGCTGTGAACACGTATAGGCAAACACATATCTGAGTTGTGTCGTTTCCCCAATTTAAATTATTTAAATTTAAAAAAATACAAAACAATTGCGTGATAATGGACAAAATATATTTATTCCAGAATATGCAAACATATGTCAAAGATTGTAATAGTTTTAATGATAAGTATAATACCATGAATATGTGAAGTATTAATTCATTCAGAATGTCTTGCAAACAAATAAAAAATATTGAGCTACAACAGAACATATTTTCTTGCAAAGATGATAACGGATGTGACAATTTCTGTCTTGTACTTCAGTTATCTCTAAAAAATCTTTAAAAAACGGGGAAGGGGGGTATTGTAGACTTACGTATTTCGATGGAGCCGTTATTCGCATTTATCTCCGAAACTATTTTTTCTGGTTTGCAATATTTTTTTCTCGTAAGTTGTTCTACTTATATTCCGGTTTTTAAAACGGCACTTATTTTTTTTCTCAATTTTTCACTTAATGGGGGGAGGGGTATCGTGAACATTCGTATTTAGCCGAATTTGTTATTCTCTTGTATACCGAAACTTTTCTTTCGACAGGATTCTGGTTTGTACTATTCAATTTATCGTACTTTGTTCTACTTCTTCACCACTTTTCAACACGATACATCACAATTAATTTTTTACCAATTTATCACGTAACAGGGAGGAGGGGTATTGTGTATTTTCGTATTTAGCCGAATTCGTTATTTGCATGTATTTCCAAAACTTTCCTTTTGACAAGATTCTGGTTTGTGCCATTCAATTTCTCGTCCCTTGCTCTACTTATGAACCAGTTTTCAACATGATACGAAAAATTAAAAATTTTACCAATTTGTCACAGGGTGGGGAGAAGGGGGGAGGGGTATTGTGAACTTTCGTATTTACCTGGATTCGTTCTTCGCATTTCTTTCTGAAATATTTCTTTGGAGAGGAATCTGAATTACGCCATTCTATTTCTCCAATCACGCTCTACTTATTTACCGGTTTTCAACACGATACGCCGAAGAAAATTTCTTTCCCAATTTGACATGCAATGGGGGTGGATTGTGAACTTTCGTATTTAGTCGATTTCGTTTTTGGCATATATTTCCGAATCATTTCTTATGAAAAGATTCGTGTGTGGACCATTAAATTTCCCCTATATTACCCTATATATTTACTAGTTTTCAACCGACACACCGAAACAAAAATTTTTACCAATTTGTAACGTAATAGGGACGATCGGTATTTTGAAATTTCGTATTTATCGGAATTCATTATTTACTTGAATATCCGAAAATTTTCTTTGGAAAGAATTCTATATGACGCCTTTACATTACCTGTACTCATTCTACTTACCACTACTACCAGTTTTCATCACGATACGCCAAAATCAAAATTTTTCTCAATTTTACAGAAAAAAGGAATTTTTCTCAATATGACCGGTAAGTATTGTAAACTTTCGTATTTAGCAAAATTCGTTATCGCATGTATTTCTCAAATTTCTCTCTGGACATCGTTCTGGTTTGCGCGATTGTATTTCTCTTATCCCCTACACATTAACAACTTTTAAACACGATAACCGAAAATTAAAAATTTTCAAAATTTATCTCGTAAGAAAGAGGATATTTTTAACGGTAATATTTAGCCAAAGTATTTCGCATGAAACTCCGAACCTATTAATTTGAACCAATTCTGGTATACTCCATTCAATTACTCGTAATATGTTCTACTTGAATACCAATGTTAAATACAATAAGAGGAAAATAATTTTCTCTCCATTTTGGAACGTAATGGGAAAGTATTTTTAACTTTCCCATTTAGCCAAAGATTTATTTCCCATGTAACTCCGAAACAATTAGCTTGATTGGATTGTTGTTTGCTCCATTCAATTTCTCGTATCTTGTTCTACTTGTGTACGATTTTGTAACAGAATATACCGAAATAAGATTTTTCTCTATTTTGGCACGTAATGGAGAAATGTTTTGAACTTTAACATTTAGCCGAAAATCGTTATTCCTATGTAACTCCGAAACTATTAGATTGAGCGGATTGTGGTTTTCTCCATTCATTTTCTTTTATCTTGTTCTACATGTATACTTACTTTCAATACAATAAGACGAAATTAGCTCTTTCTCGGTTTTAAGACGTAATGGAAGGGTGTTTTGAACTTTCGCATTTATCCGAAAGTCTTATTTACCATGTAACTCCGAAACTATTAGCATGAGCGGATTGTGGTTTGCTCGAATTCAATTTCTCGTATTTTTTTCTACCTGTATACTTATTTTCCATTTAATAACACGAAAATTGTTCTTTCCCGACTTTGGCACGTAATGGGGGGGTGTTTTGAACTTTCGAATTTATCCGAAAGTCTTATTTACCATGTAACTCCGAAACTATTAGATTG
>BOPP01000155.1:2500-39297 GCA_017312745.1 Gryllus bimaculatus
TTGCTGTTTTTGCTGAACCCCCTCTAATGATTTTGCCAAAATACATTTTTCTCTTTTTTTCTGCCTTTCTTGAAAAAATGCATAGAATCATCACAAAAGCTGATATCTGAAGTAAAATGATTATGTTGACAAGCATGTCCACATCTTTTCTTGTTAGAATAAATAAACTTAAAAGAGGATGACAAAACATTTTGCTAAGTAATATTACTTACATATTTTGAAAGAAATAAAGTACTTTTCAATGCAAAGTAAGTCATTCATTTTGTCATCAATCTGTCTGACAATACTTAGGAAAAATAACTTGCAATGGAATATTTAAAATTGGAAATACAGTTTAACATTCATATTGCATTACTGCTCCAGTGAGAGTGGGATGGCTTGTTACAAAAAATTCCCCAGAACTTTTTTTAATTAAAATTATATTATCTATGATAAATGATCTTAAAATATTATTTTAAATGATACTAAAATTACATAAATATTTAGAACTATGATCTCAAGTTGTAAAATATAATAAACAGCCTGTACTTTGTTTTTCATGTAGTACATCTGGAGGTACATTTTTAGATAGATACAACATTAATTAGAAACATTTATTTTTAACATAAAAGGGAGAAGGGGGTAAGCATTCAAACTCCTGCACTGGTGATGTACTCCCAAATCAGAATATTTATCTACACTTGGCTCTTCAAACTAGTTTTCAATATTAACTAGTGTGTATCAAAAGTAGATGCACTGTTCTCTGTTTTATGTTGAATAATATTTTCAATAATACTTCCTACTGTTATCTGAAGAACAATTTCTACAGTGTTTGTAAATTTATTAAAAATAATGATAGAATCTGTATAATTGAAAATAAAGAGAAGGTGCCCAATATCATATCAAAGATAAGAAATTTTTAATATTTTATTGCATCTTGTTGTAAAATAATATTTTTACACTATATTCTCAAGACTTTGGACCTATGCTGGTCAGGAATAGACACTTTTTTTAAATATTAACATTCTACATCTGTATTGTTAGTGTAATTTAACAATTGTGTAATAAAAATATAAAACCATTTAAAAATTCATACATTTAAAGAAAATTCAAAACCAAAGCATACACAAACTGGCACCAGAATATTATTTGAAACATTTTAATGATAAACAAGCAAAATAGAAATAAATCAAATGGAATAAAAAAAAAATTCCCCCAAGATGTCAACTCTTGGTGCCTTTCTAGCAATGAAACTGTCAAATACCAAGCCAAAAGAAAAGGATAACAAACTTCTTAATAAGGATTCAAAGTATTGTAGTTTCAATTCAACATTTCATCAAAATATACATATAAAATTTACCTCAGATTTTCCCGCTTTAGGAAGAGCACCTTTTGTTGAACTTATGTTTGGTATATTTTCTTCATTATCAAACCTCAAAATATTTTCGACTTCTTGCAACTGATCATTCAGTTCACCCTCAAACTTCCTAAATGAGTAGAAAAAATAACACAATATTATAACATGCACAAGAATGAGGAAATCTAAAAATCAGGAAAAGTGGTGCAAGAAAAAGTGTGTTGTTTTGATAAAAATGATATCCTAACCTTCATGACACAATCACATCATAAAAACTAGATATATCAATATGATTCTAAATCAAAGATGCTGGAAAATTGGGGTCACTATACTACACTTAAGTCTCATAACTCGAAGGATATTTCCATACAATGATCTATTTGTGAAAGGGTTCCCCAGGAAAGTGGAAGACCGTTCACCAGATTCATTTATGAACATTTTTGTTTTTCCACAACAATGTCCTCACCCAAAGAATTTGAAAACAATGTTCTTTTTCAGGAAGTCGCAGGAGAAGTTGGTGAGCCCTCTCCTGTACCTGACCCCATCCTCGCCCATTTCTACTTTTGAGAGTTAAAAATAAATTGTAAACGAAAATGGAGCATTCTTAAAAAAAGAGACTACTATGAAGACAACAGTGCAAAATGTCCTCTACAAAAAAAAAAAAAAAATGCTGGAACTTGTCAGAAGCCCCATTTGCAATACCTACAGCTGAAGCAAATATTCACATCTAGAAAAGGTACAAATATAGTTTTTGCCAACAGAATAAAGTTTACAACCATGGGAAGCATTTTAATATCCATGTCACTAGCTAAGGGAAAACAACAAAAAATTTTTTTAAATATGACACAATACTCATTATATTTACTTATATAATTACTCTTAATATAACTTATTAAGAAAATATTCAGTACAAACATTATAATGGAATGGGATATATCAATGAATTGATATTAGAACATTCATATACAAGTGCTGAATCCACAAATGTCCATGTTCAAAACAAAAAGCCTACTCACATCTGCAAGTTCCTATGTTGCTCAGCATAAGTTATCAGTGTATGTTTACACTGTTCTATTTTCGAGACACTTCTCGTAACAGATCTCATTGCTGGCATGACTTTTTTCTCAGAAGTTTCTATAAAAAATTGCAATATATAAAATTAAATACTTAACACCACTATTACCACTAATACAAATATAATTCAACTTGTGAATGAATCCCAACGACATACATAATAATACACTTCATGTCAAGGTCCTCACCTGCCTGAATTTGCCTCAAACTTTCAAGCTCTCTCTGAACATTAGCAATGGTTTTATTCACTTCCTGAAAAAGATATAAACAATCTGAAAACAACCTTTAAAGTAACATTTTCAAGTAAATTCAATTGAATCTATTTGTTTCTAATATTTGATTTACTTCATTCCAATTTGTCGCAACATTCTGCTGAAATTGAGAAAGAGAGAAGTAGAAAAATGTATCTATATATATTGCTCAAATACTTTCCAGACCTCTCCCTGCCTGAATGTCATGAATGTGTCTGACTACATACCAGGGGGAAAGAAGCTCGCAATGGGCTGAAAGGCCACAACATAGGAGCAATCTGTCTGTCACCATACCTTCCTACCTGTAAATGGCTTCTTATGCCACCACAGGAGCCACAGGCTGCAATGTAGTGATGTACTACTGCTGTGTTAGGAAGTGGAGACTAGAGTCAAATGACTCTAGGATGTCAAAAAGGCTGCAGTATTAACTTAGGGCATGGCGTATTATCAGATAACCATAAGGTTAGTTTACATAAAATGTTCATTTTGAATTAGAATAAAAGGTTTGTGAGATGTAGATTGACTGTTTCTTTGTAATACATTTCTAGATACTTCTTTTTAAACATTTTTTTAAACAATTCTTTTTTATTTAAAATTTTATCTAAAATTAGTATAAGTATCAAAAGTGCGAAATTTACCTCTGAATTCCTAGTAATATTTTTCTGAATGTCCAGTTCTTCCTGCAATTTCCTAATTTCAGTGAGACGCTCCTCTGACTGATATTCAATATCCTTTAACTTAGATTGTAGATAGCAAATCTTGGATTCGTAGTCCTAAAAATAGGTTCAGAATACTTATTAGAAAATAATATTCATCTTCCTAAACTTAACACAGACAAAACACTGCAAAAATGAAACCATCAGAAACAAAGCAAGAACTGGCAAGGGTTTTCTAGGAAAATAAATAAAAACAATCTTTTACCACCTTCACCAAATTAATATAAACAAATACCTCTTTAATCCTTCATTTATGTATAAAATAATCATTCCTTTGTTGGTTTATTTATTCTGAACTCACTCCACTTTTAATTTTATCACTCAATATTTTACATTCATAAAAAGTTGCAGAAATTAATTTTAAAACTCACCTTTTCTCTTAGCTCATATTCCTTAATCTTGTCCATACATCTTGTAAATTGACATTCTAATTTTTGCATTTCATTTTTTTTTTCTTCTCTCTCCTCTCCAAGTTTGCACTTTAAGTCATTGTTTTCAAGACTAAGTAATTTTATATCCCTTTCTAGTTGAGAGATTTGATGGCATTCTTCAATATTCTGGTTGTTGGAATTATTGTCAGAGGATTTTTCTGCAATAGCTTTACTTGGACTTGTTTTCAGTTCCGAAATCTTTGATTCACATGCCTATTACATCCACAATGTATTAATACAAACATTAATAATTACACAAAAAAATGCACAACAACACCACCTCTACTTTCATGTGTGCATTCAAGAAAGTTCCTTCATTAAATACATATTTATTCATTAAATAATTCTATCACTCAAAAATGTATGAAATAAAGGTACTTCAAATGGATATGTACAATTCGATGTAGACAGGTTCCACATGGAGTGAGCAAATAAAAAAACTAAATTACCTTAATTTTTTGATCATACTTCTTCACTTGATCTGCATATAATGCAACTTCTGCTTCAAGTGAGAGCTCTCTGTATTTCTTAATGTCCTTCTCCTGTTTTAACTGAGATTGCAAATTTTCATTTTCTCTTTTTAAAACAGTTATTTCCTTTTCTAATTCCATGATTTTAAATTTATTTTCATCACGGGCCTAGAAATAAAATAGGAATAGAAAAGTAGGTTCAAAATTATAACATTATAGCAGCACACACAATTTTTATTTATTAGACAAATTTACAAGAGATATAATGTATTTTCTTAGCTGCAATTCAGAAGTTAACAAAAAGTGAAAATAAGATGAAGGCATCAACTATAAAAAGCTGCACTTACTTCACAAATTATCTGATTCTTCTCAGTCTGTCTAGATAGTTCATCAGTTAAAATTTTGACTTCTCTTTTTAAAGAGTTTATTTTGCAGTTCTAAAAAATAAAAAAACACAAGAAGATTACAATTAGCATGTTACACAAAGGACTTTTTTGCATTTCTACCACTAATTATGTACATTCACATAAAAGAATATTAAAATTTTAAGCAAATGTATAAAAATCACATTCATGCAATCATACAAAGAGCTTTGAAGAATAGAATGTGCAGTAAAATTTTGAACATTGCTGCCTGAGAGGCTAATAAAGTTCAATATGCATGTTACTAACAAAAGAGTTAACTAGAGAAACAAACTTAATTGCACATTCGAAGGAACTCTATTGTACATCATTGTTTTTCTCAATAAATATTTTTATAATAAATAGAAAAATTATATGCCAATCTCCATTACATTTAGAAAAATGCAAAGAATAAAATGTAAATATAAACATTTACATTGTTTTAAGGTTTTTGTGATTTAATTCAATCAATGTTTTATGAAAATTAATAATAAAAAGAGGTAAAATAGTTTCTGTTGGATCGATTATACTTACTTTTTTATCTAGGTCTTTCTCTAGTTCCTCTAGTCTTACTTTATATAACTCTTCTCTTGTTGATTTACCCATATCCTAAAACATAATATCAATATACCTAAAACATAGATATTGTAAGATAGTGTTATAGCACAAAGGCCGAACTACCATACTCTTCCAAAATAGTTCTTCATCACCACTTCTTTTATACCTTTAGTGTTCCACAAGAAAAAAAGAATAGTATTATTAATGTAAAAAAAATATAGAAAGAAAACACTTATGAGTTTCCAAACAAATGCACTATGTACAAAAGAATCACAACGCAGCCCATAAAAAATACTTAATATAGTATTTCCTAAGAGACTGAAAGAAGTAGATTCCTTATAGATTTAGATTCCTATATTAAATCCGCACGTTACAATAAACTGTTCTAGAATTTATATGACAAAATAGATTACTTTGCTTTTCTTCAGTCCATTCCTCTTACTTTATTTTATTTCTACTGTGTACTACTGTTCTACTATTGCGAATGACATTCCTTGTAACTGATCGGTTCAAATTAATCGGCAGGACGAATATTGCGGCCCATGATTCATTTAATACAGCCAACCAACTGGCAATGGTGGCAGAAGCTGTGGTGCGATTCGCCAAACTCAGAATTGAGTGATCCTGTGACGGATTTAGGGCGGAATTTGATAGGTTGAAAGTACAACGAACACTTAATCATCCACATCAAAAAACTAAAACACAAGGTTAAACAGGCAGTATCGACTACAAGAATATGAAAATAATGGTGCAACGCAATAGCACAGACTTAATCGCACAATTCGTAAGGATTATGTGAAATGATAATGAATTCAGAAAGTTTCACGAACTATGGGCCATCCTATGCCTTATAAACAGTTGAAAATATCGATATGCACTTTTCGCTCAATAATTGGATTATTATTGGATTTGAGAAAGGTTAATTACATTTTCCACATAATACAGATTTATTTGCGAAACATCTATTGAATATCAACCTCTATTTAATGCAAATGAAACTTACGTATGTGAACGAATATTACGAATCAGACAAAGAAATGAAGTGTCCAAATATCAGGGTATACGAAATTTATCATTTTAGCAACATTTCAACTAGGTATCGAGTAATAATTTTGCATCTATTGTCAAATTTGTTATTTTGCAATATTCACCTCAGAAACGATCCCCTCGGGCCTAATAGCGCACGTTTTAGAATTGTTTAAAAAATTGTTAATTCGCAGTTTTTGGTTCTGGAACATCAGGAACCCATTCCATCTTCATTATTGCGAAAATTGGAGATAGTTTACAAGTTTTGCACACTGTTTTTATTGCCTTTTCTAAACTGCCTTTAAACGAGATGTAAAATTCCGCAATCGGATCAGCGCTAACGTCATCCGTTTTTGAGATATGTAATTGTTTATAAGATTTTACCATGTCACGACAAGTCTCATTTCTTCACAAGAGTCAATCTTCTTGCAATTTCCACAAAAATCTCCCCTTCAAGCTGTTTGTAAATGCAAAGTGCATTTAGCGGCAATCTTTTCCCATCGGACCCTGACACCACAATTAAAAAACATCTTCAGAATGCAAGTCGAAAATTTAGATCATTGCTTATCGAGTCATGGAATCTTGATCTCTTACAAATGTTCCCTAAATACGTTAATGCCAAGACGGTTATCTTATGATAACGCCCAAACTCTATGAGCAAATGAAAGAATCAATCGTTTTAACGACGAAGCCACTTTCTTATAACAATCGTAACATCCACAATTGTTTCTTTCAAAGCGACTAGTGTGTTTGAAAAGCAAACATGAACACTATCATTTAAACTAGTAATAACGATGATTAGGATGAAAGGGTTTAAAAAAAAAATTGCGCCTTCGTAACGTGTTTACAAGCTCTTTTGGGAGCATTTAGAGCTTGGTATAATCCCCCCCCCCCTTTTTTTTAACGTAGCCAGTGGTTGACTTTTATCCCTTCGGTCAAGGGGAAGTTCACATCTCCTTTTAATCGTTTGTAACAACAACAACAACAACAACAACAACAAAAATAATAATAATAATAATAATAATAATAATAATAATAATAATAATAATAATAATATTTATAACTTATAGACTTACAGAAAGTGTCAAGCAAAGTCGGTTTAGTTAATTACAAAATTTACAATTTAATTACAAAACATACAATAATGGTTAAAAGTTTACTTTATAAATTACATGATTAATAAATCTTTCAAATAGTCATAATAAACATTAAAATATTTTCCATTTTTGAACTACACAAAGTCTTGTTACCAAATTTAAAATAATATTAAGTCTACATTACATTAAAAGACCATTAAAATACATTAATACATAACATTAGCTGATTATGACACAATAGCAAGTACTAACTTACAATTTACTTCAAAGACCTGAATAACTTAGATGTTAATAATTATTGTAAGTGCTTGTAATATCCTTACATTATATTACATTTTTTACTTCATTACTAATTAGTACATTGACTTTTGAACTGAAAGTTTCATACAGAATGGTCACCTGTAGCAGTACATAGTTTTTAATTACAGAGAATTTAAAGCAATTTATAGACTATAAACTTTTAACTGATTTGAATGATTCAGTAGATTATTTTCTAGATGACAAAGATTTTGCCCACTGCTTATTGATGTTCTATCATCTCCATAAGAAATTACAGTGAAAACAGATGAACTTGGAATATCATTAACATATATTAGAAATAGCAAAGGTCCTAACTCAGATCCTTACGAAACACCTGTAGCAATTGAATCAAAATATCATTTAACTTTAGATAAGAAATTTTCAGATTACCAGAAGATCTCTGCACATTGCTTATGTCCTGTAAGGTATGATCTAATGAGGTCATAACTCCACACCTTTCTCCATAATAATCTAGTTTGGCCAGCAGCTTTTTATGAGATACACTGTCAAATGCCTTTGAAAGATCAATGAATATACCTACTGTTTTCCTATTTTCCAATGATTTCATGTTATTTCAAATTTTCAATGATTTCATGTATGAATTCCACAACAGCAGTGGTAGTGGAGAAGCCCTTCCTGAAGCCACATTGTGATTTGTTAAGGCTATAGATTCAAGAAAACAATTAGGTCTTGCTAATGTAACTTTTTCATTGTTTACCAAATACTGAAGTTAGGGTTATGAGTCGCTAATTCCTTGTGTATCATGTGTATTATTATTCTTTACAAGTGGTCTAACAATACTAATTTTTAGGGATTCTTGGAAAGTGAATACTGTAAGTAATTAAGTAAACCAATATATTGAGAAGAGCAGGCTTACATTTTTTAAGAATTATAGAAGATATTTCATCATTCTCCGAGTATCATTTATTTTTGAAGGAATTTATCAGTTGATGAACTTCAGAAGCATTTGTGTGATGCAGAAACATAGATTTTGAAGTTTCAGAGGATAATATAACTGGTTACCGTGTCCTACTTTGAATTTAAGAAATGACAGTGACAGGTCCTTCAAATATCAGAAGGATTATCAATAAACATGTCTTTATGTAGTCGGTTTATGTTTTTGTGAGTCTGATTTTTGCCAATGTTGATTCTATTCCACAATGTTTTAGATGTTTGTTGAGTTGTTAACTTTGTCATTTAATTAACAAGCTTTCTCATTCATAAGTTTTAGCCTATATTGTTTTTATATTGTTAATAATTCTCATTATAAAAGAGGTTCTTAGTATCTCTGAACAGGTCATACATGTTTTTCATTTTATTTCTGAGAACACGAATTTCATAAGGTAGCTTAGTTTTGGATTTCTTCACTACACTAATTTCCCTTCTAATAATGTGACATGCAATGTTCAAATGATTATTCAATGTACTCAAGACCAAGTTCCATTTCTCAATGATATCATTACTATTGAGTACTCCAGTCCATTCCAGTAGTTTAGTATCACTTGTGTCTTGAGTGAATGTGTATTTAGTTAGTTCAAGGCTAACAGGGCAATTGATTATTTCAATAATTTGTGCAGTGTGATCAGATAGGTTAAAATGAATATTATGAAAAGAGTATTTATTCATTTCAATGTTCGTAATTATGTGGCCTATGGTGGAGCTGGAAGGGAATCTGAATTGGGGATCTATAAATGTCTATGGTTTTTATGTTCTCTTTCAGTGAGTTTACATCTACACCTGCTACTTCAAAAGTTACTTCGATTCTCATTTCTCGAATTCAGTCTGATTATTTACAAACTAAATTATTCTGCACAACCACTTTTATTGAAGTCTCTTCAGAAGCATGCATGAAGTTTCTAGTTGGAGAAGTTAATCGAATAAATTTCATTAAGACCATGTTCAGTAATGACTCCTACATATATAAAAGTTTCTTCTAGCATTGCCTCAAGACGTTAAATTTTATTGTGGGTGTATTGAAAATTTTGATGAAGTACATTGAGGACACGAAATTTTTTAAAATGTCTATCACAGGTGTGTTGTCTTAATTGCTAAAAGTCAAGGGGTGTCTTCTTCTTGAATGGTTGCCTGAAGTTGTAAGAAGTAGTATGTGGTTGTTGTGGTTATGGTGTAGAAGCTACTATGGAAGCAAAGATTTGGGAAGGTTGGCGAGGTGTGGAATCTCCTGTGGAAGTAAGGGATGGTATGACTGGCAGGGTTAATGAAATGTGACTAAAAGGGGGGAACGAGGTTTAGGTGGGGGTGAAGGGGTGAGAGTGATGGAGATGACAGATTTGTATGTTTGTGTCGTGGTAGGAGAAGAGATGAGGGATGTGAGGAGTGCAGAAAATTTGCGTTTCCCTTTTTATGGAAAAATGCAAACCATGGCGAGTAAAATCTGTTCTGTTCAAGGATCCTAGGTCTGCATTCGTGTGTTTTTAGCAATGATCATAATTTCCTTGTTTGTTTGGTTGATTTGAGTGTTGTGTTTCGTGGTGTCATGTTTGAGTGGCAGAATTGTCAATATTACATTTGTTTTCTCAGTGACCTCATGGAGTTTTTTAAAGATTTCATGAAAATTAATTGAGGTCCCTTGATCAATGTTATTGCCCCTCCAATGACAACTACTGTGTCCCTAGTTATGAAACCAGACATATGACTGTCGATTCACTTGTCTCATCTGCAAATTTGGCATTAAGTTTAAAAAACCCTAGGACTTCGTGAGGAGGGAGTTTCTCTCTCAGTAGGGAGGAGATGTGCTTACTGTGGCTGTCAGCAAGTATGGTTTGGTTTGCCTGAGATAGCGTTAGTTTTCTGTGTGCTGCTCACATTGATACGTTTCTGTTGTTGAGTTTTGTGAGCAACATCTGTTTTTGGGACGCATTATTAGGGTTGTGAGGGATGTGTGTAGTAGCTAGAAGTGCAAAAC
Organism: Gryllus bimaculatus; assembly: GCA_017312745.1. Classification (NCBI taxonomy): domain Eukaryota; kingdom Metazoa; phylum Arthropoda; class Insecta; order Orthoptera; family Gryllidae; genus Gryllus; species Gryllus bimaculatus. The sequence continues at coordinate 13,087 of BOPP01000155.1, forward strand.
GGTTTTAAATGGAGAAATTGAGAGGAGGAAGTTGTGTATGAACGCCAACTGGACATTTTGTTTTTGTTACCGACTGGAGTGCAGTGGTTCTTGTGCTCATGCAAGATCTCTTTAAGCCCCTTAACGCTATGAAAAGTGCGCGAAAAAATAGACAAATATCAGTATATCACCAGTATTCGTGCCAAATATTACGAATATACGGAAATTAATTGTAGTTCTAAACTAAGACGGGTATGTAAAGGAATTCACGTATAACATGTCTCGTGACATTGTATACTCTCTGGACCACGTGTGGTCGCAGGTGACGTGGGAGACACACCGCCACGCCTATCTCCGACCCCGCCAGCAGGTGATGCTACTGATGATGCAGGTGATGATACAGGGTGGTCTCGATAGTATCGTTCTCAGTCCGAGCACGGGGGATAACAGGGAAGAGGTGATTAGCCGTTTAGAAAGATTGCAGCAAGTTATTGTAAATAAAGGTGGAATAAAGTATTGTTAAAGTTGATACACTACTTTTTTTTTTACTGAAAACTTCACTTGGTCTTGACACAAAGGCCAGAGGGACGAACATCAATTAACGATCATAATTAATGATGTTTTCCTTTGATTCGTCAGAATTGAACTTTTTTCTACTAGATGAAATTCCAAAACATCGATTTACAGCGTCACAAAACACAGCTCAGTTCGTTCTCCCTTGCACACACGACTGCAGATGTGCATTGCTGTCGATGGGGGACACAGCATGTGTACATTTATAATGAACATAATTGTATTCCGTTTTTCTACTGTTATCTTCGGCTCGTTTTATTTTCGTAAATTTACACAGAAAGTATGTTATGTCTAATTGATTGGAGTATCTGGAGATATTTTAGTTAATATCTTCATTCCCTTTAGAGTTCGCTGTACGTTAGTCTGACAATGACCGTTGCGAGTATCTTCCCGACGCTAACGATTTCTTTATATGGTTCATTTCAGTGCCCCATCGAGGTGGATCGGTCCACGTCCTGATGGGGGATGCACAGAAGGCTCTCATGTGTTCCCTTCTCTCTTTTTCATCATCTTGCTTTTCATTTCACATGTCATATACTTTCTTTTATCATCCCCTTTTTCGTCCTCGCCGGCCTTCTCTGTATGCTGAACGCCCGCTTGTGTGTCTGTCGTGCATGGCGACCCGTGTGCAAGCGAATGAACTCGAGGGATCTGTGCACGCTTTCTCGACTGCCGCCTTGGCGCCGGATGTTTGTTGGTAGACCTTCTCTAGCCACGTTCACTACGAACACCGGTGTGTGCTGAGGACTGATGGGAGTTCTCTACACATCGCAGGCCTCAACACACTTTCTGTGGCCTGGGCTTCTTTGAGATGGGCAGTTGGGAGCTCATCCACTCCCGATCAATTGGCTCGCACTAGGTCTGTGACACAACTCCAGGGTGAGTGAGGGATGTCGTGGTGTCCCGGTGTGAGTGTGCGGCGGGGTAGAAACACGGCTACTCCGTGCTCTATCCCCGTGGCAGCCCTGGCCCTCCAGCTGAATGTCCCCACGTTGGGCTCCTCGGTGGGTGGGGAGCACGAGGATGAAATGGAATTCCTTCTCATGGAGTCAAAAACAACCTCTCGCTCTCTTCCCAAAGGAAGACTATCGACCTAGAAAGCTTCTTTTGCAAAGAAAGTGACTAAAAGCCATGAAAATCCTGCTTTCTTGTAATGACATGCAGTGAAGCGGGAATAACAATGAAGAACGTAAGTTGAATAAAACTTGCAATAGCTGTAGAGAAACTAGAGAAGTTCAAGAAAGTCGTTCATCCATTATTTTTTAGTGTCGTTTAGACGAGGTTTCAAAGTGAAGGAGATAGTCGACCTCCAGATTAAAGTGTGGTGTACAATATTTACGACCAGAAAAAAACAAACGGATCGCACGATGTTGGACCTCTGAGATTTGTACCGCGAAATATTTCTAAGAAATTGGCCTAAGACCCAGGTCATTCAAAAGACTGAGAAGTGCAAGACATTGTTTTGTTTGGAACAGCCCGCATTTAGCGCAGTGTTATAGAGCGACCGATTTTTTGGTAAAATTTTTCATCTCTTAACGTTTTGAGGAGCACTTTTCCTCTTCCTCAAGAGTCTAATTTGAATATAAACAGAAATGATGATAAATAAATTAAATTTTTAACAAGATTATAGAAAAACAAACTAAAATATTATATGATAGATTATGAAAGTATGATATTCTTGAAGTTACCTTTTCATTTAACTATTATGACACAAAAAAATTGGGAAAATGTAAAAAATGTTTTGATAAAACTATTTTTTCAATATAATTATTAAATGAAAGTAAAGTAAACAATACCGTTAACTGATATGTGTTGTAATTTTTTGCCAACCCTTGTGGAGTGCTAATTAATTTTGAAATATTTATTTAAGAATAAGATATTGATAAATTTTAATGATAAAGTAACTTTCTTTGCATATTTCCTATGGAAATGAATGTTGTCAAAGTCAATTTTTTAATAGATTCGCAGTTGTTACGTTACTGCATGCATGTTATTGCTCATTCACTTTACAATGGCAGACGGAGCGCTGTGATCCATAATATTATATAATAATTACTAATAATATTTTAATACTCTCGGCTGCGATCAGTGTACATAGGGTCACCGCCGACTAAATGAGAGTAGCACTCTACAGTTGATAATGATGGATTAAATATGATATAGGTGGCGGTATATGATATAGAGCGGGACAAAGGCGTGTTCATTGCAGGGTACGACAAAGTAGGAGAGGGCAAGAACTTAACTATTGAGTAATAGATATGTGCAAAGGAGAAATAAAAATATTTTTCGTATATTTTGTGAATAGCGTATATTGTCAACGACAAAGAGTATTGTATTGCAGCTATGTTCATTGGTCTTTCTAATGGTATTAATAACCCCTTTTTCTTTTCCTCGCGGCAATAGTTGACTACCTAATTTAAAATAATTTACAGCCAGAACGCAATTTTGCATACCTAAGTAGATTTGATTGTCCACAGTCTTCACAGAAACTGCAAAAGCAAAACAAGCACTTTTTCGCGGACTGTCTCAGCTGGCGTCGGATTCTATTAGACATGTGCTCTTTTCGTGCATTCTCGGATGTGTGTTTGGGCCCTTCCTTTCAAAACAACAGTAGTTCGTAATTCTGTCGTCTGCTACTTATAATACTTCTATAACTCAGAAACGAAAATTACTGTTTTTCAAATATTGCTAATCTTGCGGTTTTTATTTCTTTATTTATACAAATTTTTACTCATCTTTCAACTATTTATAGTTAAAATGACGGGAAGGGATTCTGGAACTCCAGAAAACGCGCGTAAATAATCCTTTACCCCATACATCACATACAGTTTTTACTTAAAAATTTTTTTTTTTTTTGACTGAATAAATCTAAATAATGAACGAGTAATAACCGCAACTGTTAACAATTAGTACGGTCAAGTGATTCAGCTCAGTACTTGGCCTTCCGAGTCCTTCGTGTATTACATCTGTGACATAATCGTTTGTTATGTCAGGTAAATGTGCAATCAGTACGTTTAATTGAGAAACTGAGTCCCACTCCCAATACAACGATATAGATAGCACATGCCATGCATGTGCCAACGATATAGATAGGAATGTCATGAGAAATTATGAAAGAATCAGGACCGATAGGTATACAATGCGATATTCGGGGTGAGCGACGCAGAGGAACGATAGGTCTCGTGAGGGGCCGTGAACAATCAAGAGAATAGGAAAGTAATTTAAGGGTTTGAAAAACAACTTTAGTCCAAAAACCGATATTTTGAAATACTAGAACTGTTAATAGAGCTTTATAACCGCTATTTGCTGACTGTGTTGTGTACAATATTAGCCACTGTTCGTAGATATTAGCTCTAAAATGTTGATATACTTTGATACAAGAACCATGGTCTAGAGTAGTTTTTGGTAAAAGAACCATATTCGTTTAAATGTAAGTTTTCTTCGTGATTATTTTTCAAGCATAGCTTTCCTCGATCTGCAACAGGTAATGTTTATTTTGTGAATGTGGTTATTCTGCATAATCAGTATTTTTGTTCTGTAATTATGGTGGTAGTGTATAACCTGTTCTTGTGGCATGTAACGTCGTTTGTGTTGTGAACCTGAGCAAACAAGAGAGAAAGCATTGGCTAAGAAATGAATTCTACTACATAAATTCATATATATATCATCGGTGGCAGATGTTAATATGAAGTACGAAAACACTTATAATAGTGATAACACCAGTGGCCAAGAACAATAAGTTGTTCAGTAATATTCCAAATTGATTAAGTGCATTAACTTCTTAAATTATTGCTTCAAATATTATATTACTACCCCCAAATAAATAATTTTGGTACTCTAAAAATTTCTCAATTTTTAAAAAAAAAATCACACCAAATTCTATACACATCCCATTTTATATAATAATTTCCGTAATACAGTTCAAACTTGAACTATACTCAAACGTTTATCAGTATTTACAACAGCTTGAGAAACTGCACAACAATTTCCATGCTTCAAATGTCTACCGATTTCATGGAATATTTTTCCACTCTCCTGAAAATTTGTTTTTGAACAATGGTTGATTTTAAAACAAGTTAGTACGAGAAAATCTGTTTAGTTTTGTAGAACTGCTAGTTCATTTCTTTATTACGCTCCGAAAGCTAACGCTTTTTTTTAAGTCTCCAAATGTTCTTGCCACCTCGGTAAAACCTATTAATTTCACATGTGCCAGATGACTGGTCTGCTTTCCACCAGCGCAATAAATTCTATTGTGTCCTCGATGCGTAATTATTAATCAATTACTAAACAAATACTGTGACTTGTGCATGTGCAAATATTTCTCGAACGCCGTAGTTTGCATATTTTAAGGAACAATGAACAATCGACAATAATTCAATAAAATGAAAAAAACACAGTTCACAAATACCTTATCTTCTCGTGCTTCTGCCATGTCGACGGACGGAGTACTCTGACTCTTACTCTCTTCGCTCGCAAGCCTTTGCCACCAAACGGAATTGATTTTTTTCCTGAGCCGAAGCAACTTCTGAAAACAAACGTATATGCAACTTACGTGACTCACATCTACTCAAAATGACAGCGCTTGCTGCGGTGGAGCAAGAAAACTTACCAGGGCGTTCACACACGCAATTTCGCGAACTGCTCTCCAAATTGGTAAAATTATAGATTCCTCTTGATATTGACAACCTAATTATATTATTCAATCAAAATCTTTGTTTATTCTTTTCGCGAGGTTTTGGAACCAAGTTAGACCCATCATCAGACAAGTTACCAGAATAATAATTCACATATTACCATAAATATTGGATTTTTCATCATGTCATATGTTCATCCATAGGGATGTCATGTATTTCAGAAAACCAACAGAAAGCTCTCATTATTGTTGAGGAATATAATGTTAAGATTCACAGTCAATGGTGGCAACATGACTTTGACAGTGAACCTTAACCCCACAATAATGTAAACCTCGCTTTGAAACGTAGCTAAGTGACGAAATAAAGAATTTGATAGAAAAGGAATTTTAATTTGATTGTCATTAATAAGAGGAACCTAATAATACGTAAACAACCAATACTTTCTACAATTAATGATCAGCAAATTGCTGGGCACTTTCTTACCTTGATAGAGCAAATATAGTATTGTTAGAAATCTTGATATTTTGTATTAAACAAATCAACAAATTATTAAACTGACCACTATGAATGTTTTTAATGCTTTTAAAGTAAAAACAACCTTCTGAACTTGAATCTATTTCATAATAGTATATTCAATAAACATATGCGTTAAACATTCTGTTTAATCAACTTTAAACTTTGTGCTCTATAGTCAACTATCCATCCATACAATTCACTATCCATAATAATCTAATATATACTTACATTAATTTCCTCTGAAGTCTTTTTGGTGCCAAGATGCACAAGAACTTTCCACTATATATACTATTCACTACACACCAGAATACAACATGAAGACACTTCACACTAACAACGACTTTTCTCGAAGCGTTGGCGCTAGTGAAGCTAAAATTTTGCGCTCGACGCCATCTTGTTATTACATATTCATTCGCCGTCTGTGTTAGGGTTTTCATTTACTAATTTCTTGATTTTAATCAATTTCTGGTGTGCTTTGTCAATTACTGAATTATTTGCGTCGTGACAGTGAATAGTTGTATTGTGTTTGGGTGTAATGTTTCCAATTTGCGACACAACGGGGAAGAAATTGGAATTTCAATATACTTGTTAGTTATTATCTTTTCGTGCTTTACACTAATAACTTTGGTTAATTTAGCTATTAAATTCCAGTTGACGATTATTCTTTGTAAGCTAGTTTGATTAAATCACAAGTTAATATCGGTCATGAAAAGAAGTAAGCTTGTGTGTATACGAGTTTTCAGGCTCAAACGGTCTCTGAGAAAGTGGATCATACTAACTGCACTAAAATCACCCGCCATTCTAACGACATTGGTTTTGGGACTTCTCGTTACACTTAAAGTTTAGTAAAGGTCTAGTTCAGGGGAGTCAACTTTCAATATGTTGGCGTACATGCTGTAGTAAAATTTTTGTATAGCTAAGGTTGGCCACTTTTTAAATTTGTTTATTTCCTACCAACATTTTCGAAAATGCACTTTCGAACGTGTGGAAGCATAATGCCATTTTTTTATTGATTTTAGCATTTCGATATGATATTCTCATCGTTTGTTTTTTGAATTATCGTCATTTGTTTTGAATTTTTAAATCAGACATTTGAAACAATGGCAGGTAAGCGTGTTAAAATTATGTATAAAAATCGTGTTTAATTCCAAATATTAAATAGTACAGCAAGATACAATGTTATTGTTCTATTTGGGAATTCGAACGCGAATTTATTTGCCAGATTATTCGCATTATGTTATTATGTATTTTGTATATTTTTAGTTAAGATTTATAAAAGTACTAAATTACAGTGTCCAGAAGCACAAATTCTTACAATTACTAATAACATGAACACTGGCAGAAATAAAACACGCTTGTGCAGAGCATTCACTAAAGTTAACATAAAATTATTTCCGGAATACTAACTGAAGAAATCATGAGACAGTTTATAATGCTGTTGACACAAATGAAAAATATAATTTATTTTTCTCAAAACTTTCATTACACTTTAACGCGTGCTTTCTTCTGAAAAAGAGAACGTGAAACATTTCACGGAAAAAGAATCCTTGGATCACACAAGAAATTAGAACATCGTGTAAAAGAAAACGTACGCTTTACATTATTTCTAAATATCATAACGTACCACCCGTATCTCCCATGTCTGATTCCGAGAATACAAAAGAAAGTAATTTTTCACGCAAAAATAGTTCAAAATAATCTGGCTAGTAACAAGATTAAAGCAATGTGGAATATCGTAAAAAATACGACCACATCATCTCGGTACTTAGTAGAGAATGATGTTTTAAAGTAGAATGAAAGAGAAGCTAGTAGCGGAGGGCAGGACATGTAATTTTTACAACAGAGGTTTTCAGGACACGTACTTTTAAATGATTGACATTGTTCATAATATTTGTGTTGGCATAATATTGTGTTGTGTCTCTCTCTCTCTCTCTCTCTCTCTCTCTCTCTCTCTCTCTCACACACACACATCGATCGATGCCGCGAAAAAATCCTTCGTACGGCTCCCTTTGGAGAGGAACTAAAGCCGATTGTCCCAAGTTAGTAGATTTACTGCATGTAAAAGATCAAGGCTAAATGAAGCCTCTGAGCTCAATTCAAATCGCCTGTTTCGTCGCCCAAGAAATAACTCCCTTCTCCGTTAGGCGGTGAAAGGAGCCTGGTCAAACGGAAGAACAGGCCTTATGGCCTGAGTCTCGCCACGTAAAATAAATCAATTCAATTCAAACAGATGTATGTCGCCCTACCAATGTGTCCTTTTTGAGCTGCTCAGTGATACAAAGGAAGGCATTTCTGGCAGATGTGGTGGATTTGTGGTGATACCTATAACAAAATTAATATTTCCCAATCGATCCCGTCGAATCTGAAACTAATTTTGATTTTGGGTGAGAAGACGTCTAAACAATATTTTCAAACTTCTCAAAAGATATATATTTTTGTGTAAAATTTTTATTTCGAATGAAAATTGCAACTGTTGCAAATGAGGCAAGAAAGTATATGCACTACTAATTTCATGTATAAAGATACAAAACACCTTGTAAAAAACAAAAATATTCACTTATCTTCTGGAATTTCACTGGATTCTCATTAATTAAATACGTTTAGTGAAGTTAGAATGTGTGATTTTGTTTCCAAAAACCGATTTATTTTTGTAAAAGTGTAACAAATAATAATACCCAAATAATGAACATAGAGCTAATAAACTATTTTTTCAAAACTATTGTCCATATTTTTGTCTATTTGTTATATTTAAATCATGCAGTGTGTGCAATTATATGTGTTATAATTATTGTATGCTATATATTAGGCCTATAGAGAAAAATTCTGTGGGTCAATAAAGCAAACCATTCTTTTAAAGCTTTTCAATGATACAAAAGGATTGGAAATCCCTGATGCAGGCCATGCCTCCTTTCCTGGAATCGTCAAAACCAACAAGATTATTAGGTGTCGCTTTCAAGAGCTATTTTGTATATTGATTAGTCACTTTAATCTTGTTATCATTCAGAGTATATTGTTTGTCGAGGTGAAGAATGGTCATAACAACATTCATGTGTTAAACAGTCTCTTGTAGTTTGGATACTTAGTTTTTGTTTTAAAGTGATTAACAGAACATATATCATTCTGCCCATTTATAATTACTAGACAAACAAAAAATAGTTTCACCGATAATATAATCATTTATTCTTGGATCAAGGTTACATACAAGTAATTTTGATGCTGATACGCAGACTTTTTAAACATGAGATATAAAATGTATTTATAATAATGAAATCTATTTTGAGAGGACAGAAACGTGTAATTTGGAATTATGTTTCTCAACTTGTGTGCAGATACTTAGAGCAACTTATAAATAAAAGATACACATTTAAATAAAAACACTTATACTACATTTGAAGTTGCATCATTCTTGAACTGGCCCTGGATGTATTAATCTGTATCAGAAGCATCACTATTGTAGTGCTTGCCATCTTCTTTCAAGATGATTTTCTTCTTGGTCTTTCCCCTGCGCTGCCTTTGGTGGTCTGTGCCATAATTCTCCTTTAGAATATCATACCACAAAGATTCTTTCCTGAAAAATAAAGATATTTTGTTATTAAGAGCCAATAGTGGTGAGATACTAATTGTGTAAAAAGAAGAGAGAATTTGTTTTGATTTCCACTCTCAGACTAAGAAAATTTGATGACAATAGAATTTCTTATATTTATGTTCAAATGTCTTTTTGAAAAATATGTGTTTAACTATCCTTGTAAACTATCCTTGTCTACTAAATTGTCTCACAAAATTATTCATTAATACACTATAACTCTGTAGGACACTTTTGTGTAAAGTTCAGATGTGTAGAAGATATTACTTTTTCTTTTACTTGATCAGGCCAACTTCAGATCATATTAATTGCTAATAGTACATAGCACACTCTTTTATTAATTGAACCCCTGAAAATTAAAAGAAGTGAGCTAAATTGTTTTTATGTATTAATCAGTGATTTTGTTTTCCAGAGTGATCATAAAAAATTGCTATTAGCAAGAAATAAAAGAAATTTGTTCATATTACATACATAAGTTGAGAAGTTTCATTCCTATCATGAGTGATCCTCATGAAGAAATTTTCCCTTAAACAATGTGTAATCAATGTCTTTTGTCCCATTTTTTATATATTGTCGTAATGACATTGTTCTGTAGAGTTAATAAAAAGTTATGCTGTAACCTTTTCTGAAGCCTCATCATTTATTGGCATGAGTTTCCTCTCCAGATGATTGAAATATCTAATTGTTGGGGAATATTTCAATTGCTGAGTTCAATTAGAGACCTGAAGTCAAATTTAATGATTTTTACAAAATTGCACTCCTGAATATATCAAAAATTTTGTTCTCGTCAATATTGTAAATGTCTAACTTAGGTCAATTTTCAAACTTCATGTGTTTTGTTACTGCAGTGGATGATGGTAACTATGGTGGTATGCTCTCAATCTTATGTTATGATCAATTACTTAAAGAAATCAATTTCTCAGGAAATTACATTTTGAACATATTTCTAATTTCTATATTCATTTTCTATATTTTATACATTTTCTAATTATATAATTATTATGACATAAGTACATTGATTGAAAAATAATTTAGAAAGATTAATTAAAGAAAATTATTTAAGGAAAGTAAAATATTTCAAGCCACATGACTAAGTAAAAGTAAAATTTTGCATTTCTTCTTTCCTTATGAAGAGCAAATCTAATTATTTTCATAAACTTAATTGAATATTATAGTAAAAGAATAAAATATAAAGTTAATTTCTAAATCTTGACTCTGATTAAATGATGTCATTAGTATTTTAATATGACTTCATTTAAAGAATTAAACACAGTAATACAATATAAATTTCAGTTTATGTAGATACAAAACAATATTAAATCTTAATAATAATAATAATAATAATAACAACAACAATAACAATAACAATAATTATTATAATTATTATTATTATTATTATTATTATTATTATTATTATTATTATTATTATTATTATTATTTTACAAAAACTAGTAGAAAGGTATTGAATATGCATGTAATCACATAAACTTTTGATTCAAGTGTTTACTTATGACTGAAGAGTTAAATAAAAAATTAACAAGAAATTATTTTATACCAGTTACTTTGAGTAAATATTTCCTATACAAATTTCTTCCTAGTATCTATATGATACACTTCATGAATAAATTATATAACCAAGAGTAATTTCATATTGAATATGTTTTTTCAATTTAAATATCTAATTTTTATAATTAGGTATCCAAGAGTAGTTTCATAATAAATATCTTATTTAAATTGTTTTTTTATACAAAATTTAGATTGAAATAATGAAAATACAAATATTTAATTTTTATAAAGACGATTTCTTCCCTTTCTTATCTCCTCAGTTGAATTTGAATGTGAAAATTTGTTGATTGCCCAAAAAGCAGTGAAGTAAAAGAAGCTGTATTATAAAACCCATGTCATGGTAGATTTAGATCCAAAGATTGAACAATAGAAACGTCAATTAAACAATATACTGAAAAAATAATCAAGCCTTTGATGATATTAATAAGAAACAGAATGCAATTAATATTTAACTTTACCGGCAATGCTGAACCCCCTTTGTCAATAATGCTTCCAAGCCTGGTAGTTTTCGTCCTGAAACCAAAAATGGATATGAATCTGTAAATTATTGAATTAATTTCTTCAATGTTCAATTTAATATTATTAAGAACATTGATATAATGGTATGACTTGAAGATTATTAGAAGAAAATACCACATTTGTATATTGTATTTATTGAAATCAGAGTATATGACTTAGCACTTAAAAACGTGTTTCAGACTACAAGAAGAGGCCATATAAATTTATTTTTTTTTTTTTTTGCATATTTTGACATTTATTGGAAATAGGTACATATTTCAGTAATTCATATATATAAATGTGTATTTTGATGTTATTAATTCTCTGAAGGCTATCACTCTTAAGGCGCTGAGCAGAGGAAGTAATTTTCAGAAATAACATTGATAAATGGTTCTGCAACAATAGAACATTTGAATTTTTTTTCAAGAATAAATAATAAATCTACAGTTCATGCCAACTAGTAATGATTTAGGTGAAGAATGGAGAAACATCAAACAATATTGATGAAGGCTGCATATCAATCACAAGTCTAAAGTTTGGAATGAAGAAATAAAACAATTTATTGAAAGAAAGGAAGAAGCATACTTAAAACACCTAAAAACACCAAATAATATTGACTTGAAAATTGAAAATAAAAGAATGTCTGCTTTAGAGAAAAATAAAGTATATTTAGAATATGGAAGGCAAGATAAAGCTTATAAAGATTATAAACAAATGAAATAAAGAAGAAAAGCATACTTTAAGAATAAACCTGATATTACAAAAATAATTATTTTACAAATGTATGTACATGTGATGAGCTGATGTAGTACTAATAGAACCAGTTGGTAATGTAGAACACATCGACATTCAAGAACTTGAAGTAATCAGCAATCAATAAAAATAAGAAATCTGTAGGTACAGATAGTCTAAATATTGACTTAATAAAATATGCATCTATAGAGTTTAAACAATATTAACACATTTCACAAACATGAACAGGATGAATAGAATGAATCATACATCTACCCAATAAACAAAAAAGAAGTTTGAACATTGTGTAACAACTACAGAGGAATACATTTACTTAACTCCTGTTACAAAATTTATGCAGAAATTATTGGAAGAAGATTACCGCCACTAACAGAAAACAAAATTTCAGAAGACTAAATAGATTCAGGAAAGATGATGCAGTGATTGTATATTTACAATTATCCTTTTAATAGTAAAATGAAGAGAACAAAATCTACAAATGCATTATTTGTTTTTTTGACTATCAGAAGTCATTTGGTAAACTAAAAAGGACACTTCTATGGGAAACATTATTTAAAAAAACAATACCAAAACATTTAATGAAAGCTCCTTAGACCCTTACGAGAAGACAAGAAAATAAAACAAAAGAGAAGCTGAAAGTGGGTTTTGTATTCAATCAAGGTGTAAGATAAGTATGCTATTTGTCACTTATTTTATTTAGTATATACATTTATGAAGTCATAAATGAATGGCTTAAAATTTGAGATAGACAATTCATAATAAACAACAACAATTTGTGCAAAATAGACCACTCAACTGTTTGCAGATGACCAAATAACAATAGGAGGTTCTATGGAAGAGATATCCAAAAAGCAATATATAAGCTGAATGATATATCGGAACATAGGATTACTGAAATACTTAGTTCCTAGGGGTTAAAATTTGCTCCAGGTGCATTTAAAGTTTTATTGGCTTGTATGTGTAACCTGAGCAATATAGGAATTATTTTTTTGAGTGAAGGAAAGCACATTCTTAGTATTGGCAGACCACATTCTTCACATAGTCATCAGTGTCAGATTTCTGCCAGCTGAAACCAAGGCTTGCGTTCAGAATGAAAAAAAGCGCCATTAAAAATTATTTAAAAACTCAGTGAACTGAAGACAAACTGAGGGTAAATTGTGCTCATTTTAAGAATTCATTATCATATCTATTTATTATCTACATTATATTTTAGTTCTGAGCATAGTTGTGTGTTATGAGTATGAGAAAGTTAATTTCATAAGAGATTACACATTTCCCCACTTTGGGAATACATTGCTCCACAACAAAAGTGGAGCAAATCCTCACTGTCAAATATTGTCGTTGAATTTCTGAGTCAGGAATGTGAAACAACTGTATGAAATATATTAAATGTTTTCTTCTCATTAACAACCCTACTTTTGATGTATAGGTATTTAACATTTTTGTTTCATACAAAACATATTTTGAGATTATTCTTATTTAGATTCTGTATATATTCCTTACTTGTTTTTTCTATTGCAATAAAGGTCATATAATGCTTTAAACACAAAAATTCATCCATAACTGTTACTTTTGAAGGCTGGTGGTAACTTGGTAACTTTGCTCCATCCATTTAGAAATTAAATTTAAAAAGTACGAGTAAATTTTTTGACATATAGTAACATCAATTGATACTCCTAACACAAAACTAGGTAATAAAATTTTAAAACAACGAAACATTCTACAAAATGTCATTTTTGAAATCCCTCTAGGCTCAAACCTCAAAAAAGTGGAGCAAAATAACTCCATGCAATAGAAGCTAAACAATACAATATGGCAATATCCGCAGGGAGGGAAATCCTGTCAACAATTTTTCAGTAACAATTTCAACTTGTCACAAAACATTCAAGCAAAAATATTTCAGATAATCATTAAAGCAAATAAAGGTTTATCACAGCATGATCTGCGTTTAGCCAGTGTCATTCTACATAATCTGTAATATGTAAATATATATATAACCCCTCCCCCCTAAAAAAACAATTTGTCTCTTGATCCATGCCTGCAATATCTATAGAGGAAACAGAGGCCACAACATTCAAAGGAACTACTGAAAAAAAAAGTCCTGGCAATAATATGATAGAAGAGTTTAACACATTCAATTAGCAGTGTTCAGAACAACATTTACAAAAAATAGTGGCTTGGAAGTAAAATTAAATGGGTACAGACATTTTGTAGTACAATAGCACATACACTGAAACATAAAATTGGAAAATACATAATAATTAAACTAAAGAAAACAATGGTCTTACTCATCTCTCTGTATGGAAGTGAATGCTGAACACTAACTAGATCATAGAGGAGAATTAAATCAACAGAAATGAAATTTCTCAGAAATATAGCTGGATACACACTTTTTGACCTTAAAAATTAAGATAAGTAATAGAAAATAATTAAATCCTAAGTACATATGAAAATATTAAATAATAGTTGTAAAATGGAAAAATCATGTATTAAGAATGTCTGAAGAAAAAATAACCAGAATGGCTCTGAATTGTGAACCAAGAGGGAGAAGAAACAGGGAATTCATCGAGAAGATGGAGTGAGTATTTCTAGGAGGTAGAACAGACTGAAAAGTGTAATCCTTGCAGATGATGATGATGATGATGATGGTATTAGTTGTTCTTTAAAAATTAAAAGTACGTAATTAATCATTGCAATATTTGTTGGGCAAATGAAACATGATAGCCTCTTTCTTAAATAGAATAATGAAATTTCATGAACAAATATTATGAAAAGGTAGAGTTTGATTGTTCAAGTGAGTGAATATTTAGTGTATCTGGACATGTTAAATATTTTGTTCATTATTCCTGTCAGTGTAGCACAAGATATAGGAACTGGCAATGTAACTCAATGCTTTAAGCACCTGATATGTGTGATAGTGTAGTGCATGCAAGTGTTTGTGAAAGAGGAAGGGAAGATCAAACACGGTCCATGGCTAGTTTGTTAGGCCCAGCATTTGCATGGTATTTATTAAAGAAACCATAGAAAACTATTGAGCAGAGCAGCTAGCCATGAGAATTCTCCTCTAGACTCTAGCTGAATTTGACCTAGCTAATAAGCTAGTGTCAAAATCTACCATCATCAGGACTTGGACCCTCAGATCTCCAGTCAGAGGTGCAGATAGCGGCAAGGCTGGCTCTGAACTTACTCTGATAGAATCATTATTAAAAAAGGCACTCTCTGAATTTCTTAACTACGCCCCCTGAAGTCACAGAGGTTAAGCAAATTCGGGACCTTGCAGGTTTCTGGTTAGGTTCCTGGACTGTCTAGGATCTAAAGGTGCTGCGTTCCTGGACAAAGGGAAAAAAGGCAATGACTGACTATGACTAATGACTACTGACTAATTTGAAGGAGAATTAATCCAAAATGTTCAATGCCAGTAGATGGCTGTAACAAACAGAATGTTGTTATGAATTGTAACAGAAAATAAAAAAACTAAAACAGAAACAAAACATTTCTTAAACAGACCATGAAAAGGAGTTCAATCACATCAAATAAAGATGGTAAGATTCAAAGTCAACCAATATGTTGGAATGAAAATGGAAGATATATGGTTGGAAGATATGTTTAAAAGGATATTTAGGAAAATTGTCAACAGTAAGAGAGATATATTCAAAAATTGTTTGTGGGGAAATTTCACTTCATTGATGAAAAATTTGTTTATTTTTTCAGAATATTAGAATTTCATAAAATAAATTCATGATAAATATTATAAATGAAATTTTTAGATACATTTTTCATGAAATTGGAATAAACAATCATTTTTTAATAAAAAATATAATAATCTTCTGCTTCAAAAATTGAACCAAGTGGATCATTGACACACATGTACGTCTTAATTTTTCACTTTCAGTGTTATTTCAAGTTTTTTTCATATTGTTTTATGGTAATATAAAACTTATGAGTAAAATAGGGGTACATATGACCATACAGAATGTATGTGTCACCAATAATGAATGTCTGTTGTTAGATTGAATATTGATGTAACTTACCAAGAAGGAGATGTAATGTTGCTTCTCCTGCACAAATATGAGAAACATTTCTAGCAAGCTTCTTTTTCCTTGCAAAGTTGCCTGTGGTTTCCCCAACAATAATGGTCTCTGCACCTCTGCAATATGCATCATTCAATAGTTCGATGAGGTCTGCTGTGCCATCCTCATAAAGGGACTCCTCAACCACGCCCATTGGGCTGAAAGAAGGTGCACTTTTAAATTTAACATAAAAATATCAAACAATGGAGAAAAATTATCAATTTTTTTGTTCCTTTCCATCTTGCTAATGGGAATAGAAAATTCATAGAATGCAAGATTCATACATTTTATATATAATAAACAGATCACTACTACTATTGAAGGGCTCAGAGCCAAAGGGGACTAACCCACAATTACTGCAAAATTAGTACATAATTGTTGATGTTAAGAAGATTTTGACAAAAATGAGAATTGGCTTCATACCATCTTTTTATTTGTCTACACTTAATAAATACACCAAATTATCTTGAATCTATAACAATAATGTACGTTTTTTAAAAATGCTTAAAAATAAACAATAAAAATTTGAATCATGTCATATACAGAAGAAGGAAAGGACAGATAGTGAAGTGGTTTGTCATGTATACACCATTTTTTTTAAAATTTCGTATTCACTTTTCAAAATTTTTAAAGTTTCATATTAATACTTTCAACCTTCAACAATGTTTTATCAAAAGAAAGCTAAAAAGCATCATTGTGAGTTCTTATATCTCTTTTCAGTCATTGTTTTCTTCTTCAAGATGTAATATAATCCACAATCCTCAATATCTTGAACACCATTAATGATTTAGTAGAAGGAGTGGTAAACTGGAGAAACTTAAACAATCTTATAATATTTACATTTTCAATTGAGTATTTCCTTTCTAAATATATGGAATAATTTCAGTAACAAAACATTACTGAAAACCTTCTGCATTCCTTGATGATTTCTGGTCAGATTGACTATAATTAAAGGTATGTCTTTTGAACAAAAATTTTGTATTTCTAGTGGTTTTTTTTTTTGGTTATGTTCTATTTTCCCTGAGAGATTCAATTTATTTTAAGCCCATTCAACTTTCGGTTCCATCACAGCTTACTTTGTGGTTGATAACATCTTCCTCCAACAGGGAAGTACTGAAAAATAAGTTTTGTGTCATCAAAAAGCTACTGTCTTGTTTTCAAATTCTTCACTACTTCCATTCATCTATAACGAAGAGGTTAGGATTGTACCATTTTGAATTTCTCAATAACTGAAATATCCTGATCTCTTAATGGAAAACAGGCCTCTGAAGTAAAGAACTTCTAGTCAGTGACTTGAAGATTGGGTAGGTTGCGCAGTATGTGGGAGAAAATAGAGCAATCATAATATTGCGCTTGTGTCCATCACAAGCATAATTGTATACAATCAAGTGAGTTGACAGTTTTTTTAAAATACATCTTTTGATGAATAATCCTATTTCCTGTGGACTATATGTAACATAAAGTATATAAAATAATATTCAAACAATAACTTAACTGCCGCTATATAATGTTTAAATATATTTGCAATCACTTGAAGTATCATTTCAAGATACACTTCTCAGACTGTTTATAAATGGATCTTCCAGAGAAAAATGAGAATATTCAAGAAAATCTGCAATATTGCTGTTTGACATCTCCAAAACCATTGTTAAATAAGACTTGGTCATGTTTTCCTCCTAACCTCCTATTTCCCCTTTCCTTCTATTTCAGCTTTCCAAGAAGATCCAAAACGATCCAAAACACACTAATAGATGTCACTACTAATTAATAAAGTACTACACTTCCTCCACAAATAAAACCAAAAATTTTTCAAAACAGGAGATTGGGAGGACTGAGAGTAATGGAAGGTGAAAATGGCAAGATTCTAAGGGGAAAATGCTGAAGAAGAGGAACACAAAGAGTTATGTTAACTCAAGACTTATAAACTTAATTCTTCTTTTTTAGTTTATATGACAGAGATAATTATTGTTTTGAACTCAATGGTAATGAGTGATGGGGAATAAATATATCCTGCAGACTCTTTCAGTCTGATTCAGTTTAGTATAATTTTAATCTTACAGTAGTCACAGCATATTTTGAAACATCAGACATTGTGGGGGATTATGAGTCCACACTGTGCCAAAAGTGGATATAGACAAAGTAGATTAGGAAATTTATTTTCAACGTAAAAGGAAATTGCAAAGAAAGAGCATGAGAAAGCAATGTAACGCAAGTAATGTAACGAAAAATAAATATCAACACAAAAATAATATTTTAACTTATATGTATTTAGTGTTTCAAATATTATGGATCACATTCATGAATTTCCACACAAAATATTTTCACTCAGATTGTACAAATTTAGAAAGAACTACACAAAAAGCCAATCACTGCATTAATACGCTTTCACTTTCAAGTTTTTTTTTAATTCTCCATTTTTTACCTAATTATTGAAACTAACATCAACAATATAATGTCAGCACTCTCATCGAACTGAGAGTCTGCAATTGCTGATTACTTCAAAACGACTGCACTAGTCAAAACCAAAACAAAAGAATGATTTAAAATTATAACTGTTTGTAGGAAGGTACTGGAAACACGTCAGGTATAAAATATTAAAAAGTATGAGAAAAAATTGGTGCAGTCTCATAGTCCGCAAGCAAGCACTGCAGAGTTAATAGTAGTGTAATATGTACGAAGAAAAATACATTAATTTTATTTTTAATTCTAATGTCTCTTCGAAACTTGTACCCCATGTAACAAGTTTAAAATTCATATCCAGAACAGCACAGCATTCATTTCCAAAACAATGAAAATTTGGAATGAATGCAAGAAGGGTTTGAGACCCTATTATATTTAGAGGGATACACTTTCATTAAACGTTAGTAATTTCAATGCATTCCCATTGAAATTAACAAATGTAGTGGAGGCATGTAGGACTGTCTTTTTGAGGTTAAGCCCTCTTCCATTCAAATCCTCAGTTAGAACCAAATTTAAAAATCATCACTTTAAAAATCACTTTTGCAGAAGGTAAGTAATGAGACCATCCCTTTTCTTCAAAATTTTGCATATGAAAATTATTATTAATTCTGCAATCAGCAGGTAATCCACAATTTTAATACATCATACAAAACAGTGATAAAAAAGGAGGAACATATTATTACATTTTATATTTTGTGGTAATGGGAATATTGTTTATATAAGCTGGTATCCGTTATGAAACGTTAAAATGGATCGCATTTTATTATTTTCATTTTCAATACCGATTATAAATTCCAAAATTAATCTTTCTTTAAAATGTGTCTTGTATTACACTCACAGCCTTGAGGTCATTATTTCTTGTGTCTTTATAGATTTTCTGACTTGTTCTCACATCATTACTGCAATATTTAAATATATAATTTTCTAGCAAAAGTAACCTGCATTGCATGGGTATTTATTTAACACATTCATTCAATAGACAGGATAAGGAATACATTACATTATAGACAACCTATAATGTATCCCTGTCTTAGCTTGTTGTAGCTTGCACTGCACTGCCCAAACCCATCCTATACCTTTCCACTGTTATAACTCTGCTGTGCCGGAGCCTTCGCTCACCTCCATCCTACTCTGCCTTCTAGCTACAATCACTGTTTCTACCACTATTGTTACTTCAGGCAGTTGTAAACCGATGTATTTGTTGCACACTCCTGGTAAACTTCCTTTTGAATTTTTTACTTGCAATTACTCAAATCATAATAATGCTATTGGAATGAATTGAGTAGTAACTTTTATGTGATTGAAGAAACATTTAATGCACTTTGATATATTTCCTCAACTTTTTCAAAATATTTGTCAAAAACTGAAAGAGTGCACAATTAAATTTTGTTCTAAACTGTAGGGAAGTAATTTTTAACAAAATCTCATGCAGTCAACAATTTCTATCATTTTGAAGCTCCTATGTGCAAAACTTCATTAGCATTACAAGAAAACTAATTTGCATGGAAAAACAAACATTCTTTAATAAGAGAAAAAAAATTATTTGAAATATGTAGCATAAGTCATGCCTAATAAAATACTTGTTCAGTGAAAATCCCAGACAAAAAATTTTAAAAAATATTGAATTGTTTTTACATTTAAATATGCAAAAGCAATATATTATCAATACAGTTATTTTAAAATTTGTTATATATTTTATTTATGTAGAGTGAACTTGTTATGAAACCAAATTAATGATGTGTCATCCAAATGTGATTTAAATAATTTAGTCAAAAACCAATAAAAACTGTATATGACATATGGGGGAGAAGAACATTAGTGCATGTTTTTTTGAGTTCCAGAATCTCTTCCCACCTAAAGATTAATAATAATAATAATAATAATAATAATAACAACAACAATAACAATAACAACAACAATAGCAATAACAATAACCATAACAACAATAAAAATTGCAATATGTTTCCAATAAAATGTATTGCTTTGACTTTTTAAACTTAATTTGTTACAGAGGAAATGGTTATTTTTCTTTTAATATCTCTAAAGAAGTGTCAAGAATATTCTTGGTAATATTTAAAAAGAAATTAAACATTATAATCAAAGTGGCTCCAGAAAACAATATTGTGGAAAATATATATACCTACTATAACTACAGTATTAAAAAATACATAACAGATTTGAGTTGAAAAAAATGCTTTCACATTATTTGTAATATTTTATACTGACCCATAAAGAAGAATGGTGTTTGATTTCTTGACAAAATTACGGATGTCATTGAGTGAAATAAATCCAATGTCTAATCCCATTTTCCCTTTAGGAATTCCTTCTTCGACAGGACAAAATCTGCTTCGCTCACTATCACGACGTCCCACCATAAAATCACAGGGTAAATACATCATAACTCCATTATGCTGAGCTTTTCTCATCAGGTTTCTGACAATACGACCACTATGTTTAAGGAATAAAGAATCTCCAATCTAAAAAGTTGAAGATATTAATGAGTGTGCACATACGTTTACATAAAAGTAATTTCTAAAAATTTAAATATTTTTTTTAGTTACCTTCATATTCTTTGTTTCCTTTAAAAAAGTAAAAGCTAAGCCTCCACCAATTATTGCATAGTCCACAAAATCTAGCAAATTATCCAAAATTGATAACATGATGTCAATTTTATCACCACCTAATATAGCACACACAGGCCTTAAAAGGAAAGTAATATGGAAAATTATTGACATTTCTTAGGATATTGATAAGCTAAGAAAATATTGGACCAATAGTTACTACTTGCTCTACAATTTCTCAACACACCTTTTCGGCTCGATATAGAATCTTTGAAAATAATTTAGTGTCTTTTGTGTGTAGAGACCAGTCACACTAATAGGAAAATATTGTGCCAAAATGGAGCTATGTGTTAAGTGAGTAAGTGAAAAAGCCTCGTTTACATATATGTCACCGAAACTTTTTATTATGCGTCTAAATCTTGAGATCCTTTCATTTGTAAGCTGTATCTAAAGTGAAGAAAACAATATGAAAATGCAAATTATAAAGAAATGGCAATGAGATTTATTGTATCAAACATAGAATAAGTAAAATGTCAAAATTACAACAATCAAAATACAAACTGTATTGTCTTTGGTTGTTCCAAATTCTTCTGGATAGAACTGAATATTTTCAAGAACCGCAATGCTTCTTCTAGGAGGAAAAGAACAGAAAGCTCGGACTTCATGATGAAAAATATCATGCAAAAATTCTACTGTTCTGTAAAATGTATTTCATTGAAGGTCATTAGTTTTTGTGTCTGTCTGAATTTTGAACAATTAGTAATTTTAAGCTCAAATGCAAAGGAACGAGGGAAAGAGAAAAGATAAATTCAGTTATTTGAATAAAAAAAAATAAAACACAATATTGCAGTACTTACAAGCCATAATTTATGTATAAAATTTTATCAAGCTCTTTTGCTACAGGTTCTAAGGAGCAATATTCATTCTTTTTGCCTCCAGCATCTCCTATATGAGATATAAGAAGAATCGAGTAGCAATCACATCCAAGAAGAAACTTGATTGTAGGGATCACCCTGTGAATTTTCTCACTGTCAAGAATTTGTCCATAGGGAGAGAGAGGGACATTAAAATCAGTCCTGAAAAATAATAATTCAATTTTTCATAATAAAAGAGAAATTAAAACTTTTTAAAATTAATACTGCATTTCATGGATTTTTGGAAAGAAATAAAATTGTTTAATTTTTGTAGCAGGAAAATTACGTGAAGCAAATATGAACATTATAATAGTATGTAGGTAATCTGCATAGGTTGATGTACTGCCTGAGGAACTTATTTCCATTCAGTATTCCACACTTTCAATTTGTCAACTGTATCTTTTACATATTTTCCATATAACGTAAAATTTGTAAAAGAATTTTTTCACAAAGATCACTAACCTTCACTCATTAGGACCAACATCCAAAAGATGGAAACATACAAATGATGGATAATGTGGAAAACTGAGTTATACTGAGTTAAACTACTTCTTCTGAATTATACTTGCTTCTCTTTTTTGTATAATGTGAATAAACCTATAAGTTTATAATGCCATAAATTATAATGCCAACTTTATGATTCTTTTTGTCTTCTTTTAACTGATTTCCTAACTTAAAATGTACACAATTCTTTCAAACCTATCTCAAACAATTTGTCTATCTCTAGTTGCACAATGTGTGGGGAAATCACATTTTAAGTACAATTTTCTGTTCAAAAATATAAAAAAGAGTTGACAAAGTTAACCTGGAAATGGGGCAACTTTGCCATTTGTGAAAACCAAGTAAAAACCCCAAAAATTACAAGAAAAAACGTTTTTAAGACTATAATAACACATTCGTACAAAAGGGGGCAAGAAAAACATGTATTTTTAACTTTTTTGAAAATGAATTTTTAGAATTTTACTTGGATTTTATATTTTAGTAGAAATTTTATTATTAAAGTACTTTTTCCAGATAAAATTAATTAAAATAATTATGAATAGACCCATACTGCATATTTATGAATAATATACTCAAGTAGGTAATTATTATTAGTTATGAATTAAAAAAAATACCTATAGTTAATTATTTTAAATAACTTGTAATCAGGAATATAGACTTTCATGACATGATTTTGTTATTAGAAAGATGTTTAAAATTTAATGTATAAATATTTTTATAAAGTTATGCTAAGATTTAACATTTAGTTTTATAGTTAGTAAGGAAAGTAAAAATTGAAAAAAAGATTTTATTTTGATTTGACATTGATAAAAGTTAATTACCATGTACAAAGATAAATGATGTACAACTAAAAAAAAATTATGTCAGAATTTGAGAAAAATAGCAAAATACTAAGTTGGTAAAATTGCAACATTGCAACATTGACAGGAAACAATATTACATCTAAATGCAACAGGAAATTAACTTCAAATAGTGGGTCTTCTTAAATGCTGCTTTAAACAAACAAAGTAGTTTTCATACAAGTTTTACAGAATGGAATAATTATATGCGTTGTCATTGCATATGCGTATCGTATATGCATAGTTCATCGTATATGCGTCATATAATTATTTCATTAGAAATGCCAATGATAACTCATCGCAACACCTATATTTATAGAATGGGCAGGACGAGACCCTTTTGTCGGTTACCATAAATTGCCAATTTACAATTCCGAAACAAAAACTCTGATGGAGGGATGAGGTTGATAATGTGTTAAAATCCTGTTTTCAATGTCATGCCTGAGTAATTGACACCATAATTTATTGCATCAGGAGCTTGGAAGGGGAACAAAAAACATAATTTTATAATAACATTTGTCAGGTTCCATTTGTTGCATAACTCATAGCTTTCAAAATTTTCTGTCAAAACTCTATTTTTAGTAAAAATTCTTAGTATGAGATCTAATCTTTACTGGGCATTTGAAACTAACATTTTCGCTATTTAATGTCCAATCACTATTACTCCAAATAGTAGTAATAATAGCTTATTAGATTTGAAACCAAGATATGTATCCTGTCCAAAAAGCAAAAAAAGGACCTCTAAGCATTTTCTTTTTGAATTTCTGAGATGTTTGGAACACTGTGAATTGCTTGGACAAAAATTATGATTGAGATGGGATTTACACTGAATCCGCTGTTTGTGTACCATGACATATACTGAATCAATGTGCAAAAGAAAAATTTTGCAATCGCAAAATGTAATACTAAGTACTAGTACTAGCAACGCTAGTGAAATGGTTCCTGGAAAATAAACTGATAAACACCACTAAAACTGTCTCCCTAAACTTTCGAAATACACTCTAAAGAAAAGCCTCCAGCACAATTGATGATAAAAAACATGCATGTAAAAATAGCCCAACAAACAACTTTTCTTGAATTGACTATTCAAGATGACCTAAAATGGAACTCCCATATCACAGATCTAAACAATAAGCTTATCAAGTCATGTTTTGCCATATACATCCTTAAGTCTAATTCTAACTTAGATACACTGTGAATGGTGTACTTTGCAAATGTTCACTCGCACCTAAAATACGGAATAATATTTTAAGGAAATTCCCCAAAAAGTATTCACACTTTCATCATTCAAAAACGAATATTAAGAACAATGACTAACATGACTAACACAAACATGAGTCAAACCTCTGTTCCAAAAATTACACTCCCATGTATGTATATATTCGATATATTAATCTTCACAAAAAATACACTAATGGGAAACAAGGATTCTGTTATTCTGAACACAGAAGTTCATAACTATGATACCAGACAAAAAAGAAATCTGCATGTTCCACACAGT
This sequence comes from Gryllus bimaculatus, assembly GCA_017312745.1. Taxonomy (NCBI): domain Eukaryota; kingdom Metazoa; phylum Arthropoda; class Insecta; order Orthoptera; family Gryllidae; genus Gryllus; species Gryllus bimaculatus. The sequence goes on from BOPP01000155.1 coordinate 38,035, forward strand.
GAAACATCACTCTTTCAAAAAAGTACCCTTATAGAAGGCATTATACTATATAACAAACTTCCTAGTGAAATGAAAAACTTAAACTCGTTACACACATTCAAAAATAAACTGAAAGTTTTCCTGTAAAAACCACACATTCTACAGTACAAAAGAATATATGCATCATAAACACATATCTACATCAATATAAACTAGTAATAATAATTTTTACATTTTCTGTTGCATGTTTTCAAAACCCCCTAAACTGATTCTTGAATATAAAGGACTGACCCAGCCTAGGCAGGAATCTATGAAGAATTTGTTTTTGTATTATGATTGATTTTTAACTGAAGTCTTCTTATACTACCATTATGAAATTAATATTAATTTATATTTTAGTTTTTCATAATATTGAATTTAATACAAGAATTGAATTTTAAATTTAATTTGTTTTGTATTTAATTTTTAAAAATATCTGTATTGTGTATTGTATGATTATATTCATATCCTGACTTGTCATACATGGCGTACGCTGTATTTATGTAACAAGTATATTATTATTATTATAATACCATTAATAATTCTCATATGAACATAAATCATGAAATTGAAATAATTTTATTTCTACCTTGAATTTGTTTCTGGAACGAATTAATTGAATATTTTTGCATTACAATTGTCATAACTCACAAACTAGACAAAAAATGTTAGAAATCTAAAATGCATACATAAAAGATACAATCAAAAGTATGGTAACAGATTAAGAATATTGATCATAATGAACATTATTTATAATTTTAATGAAAATTATATAACTCTTGAAAACATTTTTAAAATCATATTTGAAATATTAAATGGCATTACATTATGTTGTCTCAAACTAGGTCATCAGTACAATACCAGTTTCATAAAATATCTTTAAAGTAACAATTAAAACATAATATACTTTTTATTATAGTCTCATTGTAATTTATATTTAGGAACCAAAAGCATGAATTATTGAACATTGAATTATTAAGTTAACTTATCAAAGTGGCTTAAGTTTATACATTGCCAGGCTTGGTAGGATGATCTTAGAATTACTATGAAAATTTTATTGGGAGCATTGATATGAGTCTCTTTTAAAGTAGCCTTTATTGCATTGATTTTTCTTAACCTGATGGAAATGATAACTTTTGTTTACAATTGTAATAAGAGGTAGGTAAATAAGCATTTATATTGGACAAATGGAGAATAAATTCTCAGCAGGCATGGACAACATTCCAGATTTTCTTATTAAACACA
>BOPP01000155.1:67827-127606 GCA_017312745.1 Gryllus bimaculatus
CTCCCCTCCTTGCACCCCCCGTCCTCGTCCGACCCATCTGGAGCCCTGGGACGGCATGGACGCAGTTACAGCGCATCGCTGGCCCCTTCGGCCGTCTGTTCGCCCTTGAAAAAAACAACTTCTCGACCGGGCCAAGCACGCGGCGCCGGGCAACCAACGCTGTGGGTCCAACGGGCCTAACCTACACCCGCCGCAGGCAGCCGCCGAACTCGTCGGAACGTCACGCCAGTGCTGGACGTGGTCCGCAAGGAGGGCCACCCGACGGGCCTGCCGCATCCCGCGCCTGCAGGGCTTTCCAGCTCAAACGCACTCGCCTGGGCGGGCGGCACGGGCTCCCGGATGGGCTCGCTGCTCATTTCAAAGGTCGGCGAGAGGAATCATCCCGACCGGATCATGAGACGTTATTCGTGTTGCCCTCCCCGAAAGGTGTCGGCACGGTCGTGAGCGTCAACAGACGCCAACTTTGTCGTCGCATTCAGCTCGTCGAGAACCGGACGAGACCTTCTGCATGACAACGAAGCCTTGTACTTCATCTGCTTCCGCACGTTGAAAACTGACGAACCCCACTTACGGCGACTTGAACCACCCTGGTCTCCCTGACTATGTCCGGGTCACCAACCCTGCCTGCGCTTTCCCTGGCCAGCTAAACGCCGACCGTCTGAGGAAGTTTTGGCCGTGAAACATGGTTGCCTTTCCCCAGGTGCACTTCTTCGTGCCGGGCTTCGCCCCGCTGACGGCGCGGTGGCGGCCAGCAGTACTCGCCGTTGACGTGCTGAGCTCATGCAGCAGATGTTTTCGACGACCACAAGAACATGATGGCGGCGTGGACCCCGCCACGGGCGCTACCTCACAGTCGCCGCGGTGTTCAGGGGCGCATGTGATGAAGAAGTGACGAGCAAGGTGATGAATATGCCAGATACAGGAACAGTAGCTAATCCGCAACCAAGCGTCCCCAAATAGATGCCATGAGGCACGCTGGCTAATACGTTACACTAGCAAACTAAAAACGCAATTGTTAGTTTAAGTGTAATCATTACCCGTATGTATTTTTTACATCGTACCCGATGCACGTTTTTTAGTAAGAAACTTTTGTAGGTGCTACGATGTGAAAAAATAAATTACCTTTAATAGACATAACCTAATAAACGAGTAAAAATTAGACCATATTTACTTAGTTGCCAAAGTACATATATTTGAGTAATTCCTACAAGTTTGTTAATACATTGATCCCGAATGTCTTAGGACGTGACTACTACAGAGGAAGTTAAAACAGCCCCTGCTACGGAAGATAAGCACGGCGGATGTCTGCAGAGACCTACAAGCGACATAATCACTTCTGCAAAGGTATAGACAATATACTACTGTAAATTACTTGCCACAGACTACAGCTCAAAATCCGTAATTCCAAATTTTCTTGATAAATGCTCGAAAAAAACTACACGTAGTTTTAGTCGCTTAAGAAAAAGTGGTTCTAACATCATATATTGATTTCGAATGTTATCGAATAGTGTAGTATCAGAAGTTTCAAATCGGTTTCTTAATAACAAGTTAATAATAAACAATAAAAGCATTTCAATGCAGTTTTACATGTCATATAAGCTGTGTACTTGAAAATAAACGGTAAGCAATTGATGCAAGAATTTTGGGCTCTTAATTAAATCCAACCGCAAATGGAACATCCATTAAATGAATTGAACACACAAATTAAGTTCATTATGCTACGCGTCCAGAACTCTTTAAATAGTCACCCTTCATTCTATTTGTTGTATTTCACAGAATTTTTTGTCAGATGTAGATTAGTATTCTGGGGGGAAACCCTTTCTAAAGCTCCCAGATTTCAATTACAGTAAAGAATTGTTCGAATGAGCAAATGCCTCCTACGTGATTCTTATAAGCTTGTGTATTAAGATAGGAATTCAACCATTGCGTTGCCTTTTGTATTGATGATTCAATGTTTTTGTGAATTCTGACTTTGCTAAAAATGTTGCAACTCTTGAATGATATAGATTTGTAAAACTATAACCCTGGACTTCGTTGCTATAATCAACAGGTGCCAGTATCAATAGCGCACTATTTTTTAAAGACATATTGTCAGAGGACATTAAACGATTAAAATGGATTCAAAAGTTTAAGTGCCTTATTAAATATTTTCTGCCACAACTTTTTCTAGAAAAGTAAACTACATCGAGCATCAAAATTAAATATATTGATTTATATTAATGTAATATTTATATTAATGTAATATAATGTAATATAATGTAAGATTTATGTAATATTGATTTTAATAATGAACTTTATTTTTTGTTTTGGATTAATACTTCTAAAAGAGTAAATAAACCTTTAAAAATTATGGTACACCTTCAGTCAATGATCCCCATCTCGATCAGGTGTTGGTTTCCCTGATCCTTTCAGCGAATGCCAAGATGAACCCGTTGTGTGGCCTCTGGACGTAAATTCAAATTTCATACACTATTTTTGCACACTTTTATACATTTCAATGGAGAATGTTTATTTAAACTATAGTTCTCAATGTACTCGCGGCAGGAACTCGATTGATTGCTTCACAACAGCCACAATGAGGCTTAATAGCGAAACTTTTAGAACAGATTTGCCTTTCCTAATAGTTTTAGTACACGAGAGAATATTTTCTTATTGTTACCAAACACGACAGTTTCCACCTGTATTCATAACTAAACTTCTGTAAGAGGTTAGGTTAAGGATTCCAGAATTACGTGAAAAGTGCCCAGGATACTGTACTCTTTGGTCAGTTCTTTAATTGCTATGACGATTAATTAATAAACAATAAATAAATATTAAATGAGAATTATAAAATTTTCTCAGGGTCTGAACCGTGAAAAGTTACTCTTCTAATTTCACTATTTTTTCTTAGGTACAACGATAATGAACTTGACATTATTTTCAAGAAGTTTATCAATATCTTAAAAGCATTTACTCAAGTCAAGTAATTATTTGCACATTACTTTGAGTATACTCCAATCCATGTCCTGTAAGCAAGTTAGTTTTTCAGTTGCGTGGCTCGTGGCAAGTGATGGCTGGATATTCCCGAGAGTTTGTGACGAGCCCTTTCTGCCCGGAACTCTCCTTCGACTTTGACCCTGACCACCCAAACACCATAACTATATCTTGGTCGGAAGCGAAAGCATTTGAAAACGTCATACCTCACGGAGAGATGACCTTGGATGATGCTGGGAACCTGGCGGACAAGGATGGTATGTATTGGTCTAAATTGTGAGTACTGATGAACTACACGTTCTCTACGTTGATATGCTCTGAAATATTTACTCTGCACAAAGTACTAATTTTAGTTTTAACTCGGGGTTAAATAAAAAATCTTTAAATCTTATCGGAAATTTCATTTTTTTGTATACAGTACATTATACTAAAATTTAATTTTGATGTGCTTTGCCTTGCTGTCAGTCTAGGAATGTCTAATTCTAACTAGTAATGTGCTTCAGTTTTCCGCTCAATGTCCCCTCTTGATCAGGTCTCCTGATTCCCTGCTCCAGTTTCCCTGATCCATAGAGCACATGCTGCGAACCTCGCGCTTTTTAAAATTTTATTATTTGTTTTTGATTTTTACTTTATCTGTGGTTCATTATTAACTATTTATTCTAGAGCTCCAGAAAACTTGGGCAGATCTTCTCCTATAAGTCACATAGTTTTTACTATTCTTTGGTCATATAAATCAAAATTAAATTAACATATTATGGTTAGCCCGTCCTCAAATTTGCTGAACAGAAGTATGTTGTAACGGTCATTAAATTCTTAGTTTATGATCCCTCCGAATTTTCGAACATTAAGAGCAACTTCAAAGGACCTTCATGGCAGTATTCCTAACATTTTTTTCTTTTTTTAGGTTTCCATGAAGTAAAGGTGATAAAACTAGATAAATTCCTGGTGCTGAGAGTACGGAATTCCGACTTCTGGCGGGTACTCTATCTCTACCCCGTATCGGGCACAAGAGATTCTCTTCTGGGCGACCTGCTCGGCTTCATGATGTCCACCCACTCAGACTTTATGAAAAGCGATGGGCCCGCCTGGTACATCTGCAGCAGGGCCTACTTCCCAGTAACGTCGGAAGGCGACCGCTAAGTGCTTCCATGCGAGTAGTTAATGTTGCAACAGCAACAATCACAGTGGACAAGTGCATGTCCGCCAACTCAATTTTCAAATTCATTTACAAACGCTGGGTTGAATTGTTAGATTTGTTATTTTAGACAATAAATATTTTTGATTAATTTGTAATTGTATTTATTTTGTTTTTATCAAGGGCATTTCAATTTGTTCTGCATTCGTCCGATGTGAGTTGATTTTGTTTAATTTAGTTCCCTCGCTCAACATAGCAGATTCAATTTCACAAGAGGTGTAATGTCTTAAGTTTTTGGACCGACTTCGGTGGCTCAGGGCACAAGAATTCAGGTCTATGCATTGCCTCTCACCGGGCGGTCTTAGGGTTAGCCACGACTGCGACAGGACTGCTCTGATCTGTATTTTCCGTGATTTCTGCGACACACTGGCGAATGGTGGTGTAGTATCCCAATTGGCGACGGATGGCGCGCGCGACCTTTCCTTCCTCTTCCTTGTCCAATGCTACCCCTTACATGCGCACGCGCCTCTCCATACATACTTGCCCTTCACTATCACACTTGTTGGAAGAGCAATCGACGGATTAGAGCTTGTCCTGTCTGGGGTGGTCCCTCCCTCACTGATAGATCCCTGGTGGAAAAAATCAAGCTGACGGTTAGGTCGGCCCTGGATCACGCCTAGCGAGGCAAAATCGCCGCCCTCCCACAAAACGTGCATTACGCTTACGGGACTGTCCTTGGCAGCTAATGCTCCCGGAATCTATGTAGATTTTTGGGTACAGTAGTGATCTAGCAGAATAGACCAGTTGGTTTGAAACTACTTTTCAGTACTCTTACTTCGTGAACTTCAGAGAAAAATTAAAACGTTACTAAATTCGATTATTAAGCTCAATTATCAAGGTTAAGGCATTTCTCAAGTTGCACAGGTAAAATAAATTTATTTCTAATTTACTATTTTTGTCCCATAATTTTGTTCCATAATTTTCGCGCACATTGGTGTAGATATAGAACATTTACCTTGGAGTTATTGCCGGATCTTGTTAAATTATTTTTCAATTTTGTGATTTTTTAAAATTTTGAGGTTCTATTTTTTAACTTGGGCAATAGGGTATTGCGTTCGAACAGATTTATTATTAAAGCGTGTTTTTTCTTGGCAATATTTAAAAAACCTAAATGGTCAAAATATTACTTCAGCCCGGACGACCATACACGAATGGTATGTGCCACCGATAATACTTTCCTAACTATTTCCTTGAAAACACGATTACATGCTATCAAATCATAAATACTCCCAAAAATATTTTATCCCTTATGTCATTTTTAAAATAGTGTTATGGACTTACTGTGAATATAGAGAAAATGTCCTAAAATTATTTTTTGTATGATCATATATCATGATCACTTACCTAATCGTTAAGTATTATTTCGGTTAATAGAAAAGAATTTTATGAGGGAAATGGCAAAAACCTTCAGACATTCCTTTGGTGCTTGGAAAGCTAAAGAACCATGTCCCTAAAGAAGATTCTTAGTAGTCTTGCAGTTCTGGCGTATACAGAGGAAAAACTGTAAAGGCTGTCGGCTGTCCGGGTGACACTTTGTGACAAAAAAATTAAATCTCTCATATTCAAGGACCAACAACACATGGTTTGTGACTCCACTGTGTTAGAGGAAGTAATTTACTACATATAGGAACAAGATTTATCGTCTTTCCTATATCACAGCCCCACTATACAAGTTTTTCTGTAAGTATGTAGTAGGGAAGAGAGTAATAATCACTAAACAATCAATCAAATCCTTAATCAAAGTTAGCTCTTGTTTGCCACATTTTGCATTAAAGTACTATGTAAATAATGATGCACACCTAGTTTTATTAGCCTTTCTACCTACAATATTCATTTTTTTATTCTTCGTTAAAGATCTGATACTGAGAGCTTTTTATTGACAAGAAGGAATTATTGTGATGTTGTTTAATCACTGAAAAGAGAAAAAATAGAAAGTTTCACCAGAAAATATCCAGAGAGCAAAGTAAGAAGGAAGAGCTTCTCAGGGTGTTAATTGCATCTGACCCACCTATTTCAGAAATGGAGTAGAGAACAATTGTAACAAAGGTATTTGACCTAGACGTTACATCAATGTAAATGCCTTTAAGTAAAAATTCACTTCTGGAAGACGTATCACATCATGAAAATTCTGATTCTGAAGTCATATGATTAAATATTTGACGGTTAAACAATTGTATATTTCATTATGTATTATAAAAACTGTTTTTCTTTATTTTCAAAAATCCCGAAATTGCTTAAAATACTGTTTGCCAACTTTTCCTGTCTCCACTGTGCGACGGGTAGGTCCGCGGATCTCGCCGTCCAGCGAGGCAAGACACCACCATCTTCCGCGATAAAGTATGCACTACGCTTACGGGAATAATTGTCTTAGTATTGGACGCCCCCGGCATGACTAATCAATAGTTCAATTGGGCAAAGTTGTGCTTATAGTTCGTTTTATAACTCCAGAACTATTTCTTCACTTGCGGCTGTTTTGCGCGAGTTCGATGTTCGATTCCCGCGCACGATGGGCACTGGGGCTATGGTTTGCTGTTCCTGTCGTGAGTAACCTACGGCATTCCAGCCGCCTTCGCCGTGGCACTGTGGTTTCTGAGACCAAAAAGTATTTTTTTAACTTTCACAAATGAACTTTCTGTATACTTAAATATTGTTAACTTAAAGAAAGTGTGTTTCAAGAGAAAAAAGCTTTTTGTACACACCTGAAGTGCTGGAGCTTCTTTTAGAATACAATTTAAGTAATAATCAGTATTTGAGTATAAGAACAATTTACGTAATAATTTAAAAACGAAACAAGATTTGAAACATAAATATAGTGTAGTATCTCTCCTGACTACAAGAAGATTTGTAAATTGTAAATTTGTATGTAGATAATCTACATATAGACCGTTACTACAAACGATATAATTACGGAGATTCCTTTACAAAATATTTTGGAACACACATCGAAACGAACAGTGTTTTTTACAAAATATCATTTACCATGTGGACTGAGTGCTAAATGTTATTAATGTTCTTGATATTAATGCGAAAATTACATGTAGTTACAGTTTTGAAGGCATTTTGGACTTATCAATGCATTCGCAATAGTTCTATATTTCTGGCAGTTATTCAAATGCTTCGTTTGCAGCCTCTCTGATAGCACTCCGTTTGCGGATAAGAAAAGAGACGTTATATAAAAATTCAGAATTACCATTAGGTTATTTTGGAGAAGAGAAGTCATAAATAAGAAATAAAATGTACAAATATTATCGATAGCATCGGGCAAGAAAGAGCTACCGGCAGAATAACTTAGAATACATTTTAAATAAAGCGATCGACGCTTCAGTTACAGTGAATTCTAGCATTAATTTAAAAAATAAATCAATGATAGCCAAAAAAATTAAATATTCCTTCTGAAATAATAGCTAGACTGACAAAGAACACAGAAAACGCAGACGTCACAGAGAAGAGAATGATGAAAAAGAAGAAGAACAAAGTGAAAAAACCGAGATGAGATTTGAGAACGATACAAGTATTTTGAAAGATAGTTTAATTCCAGCAGGCTGCAGTATAATTGGATAGTGAATAATAGGAGATAAGTTGGTACGTATGAATTTAACGTTTTAGTTTTAAAAAAATTTATTTTTGACTTTTTAACATTTTAAGACAGAATTCTGCGTGGCCTTATTGTTTTAATGCGTGAGATGCATTAACACTCTATACATTCTTCACAATTTACGATTATTAATTGTGACCAGGAAAATGGGTCTCGGAAACCATAGTGCGTAGCAGGGAAGTTTGGTTGAGATATTTTTGGGAGAGATGCCCGGGTCCGCAGGCTTTCGAGGCTTCTGTTTATTTTCACGATTTAATTTTCTCTCGGACACCCCTCCCCTGGGAGAATGGCCACGCCGGGTTCAAATGCAGGACTATGCTTTACTACCTCACGATCCACCCTCGTACTGACATTTCTCACGGCAGCGTAGGGTTTGTTTCTTCCCTTGTGGGCACCCACGCGCATTCCAGGCACCTGGGGGAAAAAGACACTTGACACAAATCCAGGGCGATGCTTTACTACCTTGCAATGCATCCTCGCATTGCCGTTGGAATATCCCACGTCGACCAATTCCTTCCACCACTTTCCCTGATCCTTTTTAAGCAAATGCTGAGACTTGCTTTGCTTCCCGACATAAATGTACTGTCACTACCTGTGTACGTTTTCTTGACATCTAAAGAGAATTTTGATATTCAAATAATTATTCATTTTCTCTCTACAATAAGTCGACTCCTTTCTGTAAAACTCTAAGGGCAATGGCCAAGATCTGTAGCTGACTTGCTTTAGCAGTGAGTTTTTACTAAACGGGCGAATATTTTGTTACCCATTTTCCGAAAACGCTCTTGCTACTTGTATTCAACTTCATATAAATATGAGGTAAGTCAGATATCGCATAACTCAAGAAACCGTTTACAGGTTTCACCATATGTGACCCCATAGTACGTCTCACAGTTTTTACCTGTTTTGGATGTTAATTAAATAATTAAAAACGATTAATTAAGTAAAATGAAACCTAATTAAGGCCAAAGTTACTTTTGGCTGTGTACATGTTGATGACTGACTCCAGCCTTTGACCTTCGGTCTACATGATTAACTTATAACGCTTTTGAGTCTGTCCAACTCATAATTCCAACAAATTTCATGTCAAATGAATTTGTTGCCTAAATTTTTGTTAGAAAGAGAAAAATAGGGAAAACGAATTTAAAGTATTTAAGACAAAGATAATCAAGGAGACATATAGCCAGCAAAATTAGTTTCAAGTAACAAATAATATTCAACAATTTATTTAGTTTGAAAATAATACAATAACAATTTCTGGGATTGATCATCCCTCAAAATTTCTGCAAAAAGGTTATTTTCTTTTCTGTTCTTTTCTTTTTTTCTTTTCTTCTTTCTTTATTTCTTTCTGTCCTTCTTTCTTTCGGTCTTTCTTTCATTCTGTCTTTCTTTTTTCCTTTCTTTCTTTTTCTTTCATCCTTTCTTTCCTTTCTTTCCTTCCTTTCTTTCCTTTCCTTCCTTTCCTTCCTTCCTTTCTTTGTTTTTACAGATTCTTGAATTTAGCTTTCTCCTCATCGTCACAAACCTCAAAACCTCACGAAATTCTAAGGCGCCATTACCAGGATGTTCCACTACGTACGTTTGAACAACACTCTCGTTCCCGCGCGTTCCTGTCTGTCGCTCTTCCGGTACGTTCTGTGATTTCGTAGCGACTTGACTAAACGGACTTGAGTAAACTTGAGTAAAAGACGTGAGTAAATTCGGGGACGGGGGCAGGATAAGGATTCGTCTCATTATTTGTTTCTGAGCTTATTTGTTCGTAATGCTGGATGGCTTCTTCTACAAACATTTTAAGAAGCTTCCCGCGTTTGTATCCCTCCATTACACCGCCCCTCTACCTACCCCTTCCCCACGCGTATTCCCTTTAAAATCCCTGACATTGTGGGGATGCAGAGCAGTCTGTTGTCAGTCCGCGGTTGCAGTCGGTCGGTACCAGTTAGCGATGCAGCGATTCCCGACTGTCTGTGTGGTGGCTGTGTGGCTCCTGGTTCTCTTACGTGGCGGTACCGTGCGTTCTGATGGTATGTGTGAAAAAATATTTTCGACTAATTTGTAATGCAATAATGTCGCACATTTTTATCTTTTCAATAAAGACGGCTCAGTCCGAAGCGTAATCGTATGCTGCATGTTCAGCTCCCAGGGGTTTAGCGTAGGTGTCCGAAGGGCCTTGCTATGCTATGCCATGCCGTGCCGAGCAAAGCTCTGACCCAGATTATCAAGGAAGTGTGCGTCTCGTGCCTCATTATTTAATTTAATTACGTTGCATGGCTACTCGGTTTACAGATGTGGTGTAGAGCTTAAGGTGTTCTGTTAATTTTATTTTTTTTGGTCTTTCTTATTTAACAACGCGTAAAGTTTTTTTTTTCTTTCTTTGCGATAATCTTCAATGTTACAATGCATAAAAGCCTTCTCATTAAGTATTATGAAGAATATTTTTTTTTTTTTGGAGCATTGTCGGTGATTGCAGTACGGTTAAAATGTCTATTAAACAATCGTAAAACTCAATCTTAACTCTGAAGATACAATTGTTAGTATTGAACTGAAATTTTCGGCTGCAGTCTTTGATTCCTTTACTTTTACAATGTTTTAACTTCGGAATTTAAAAATATTACTTTGGGAACGTTGAATGGGAATTTTTTCCGGAAAACAAAAACTAATTCTTAATAACAAAGGATGGAGTATTGCCTTCATCTGTGTGCATGTGGGTGTTAGTTCTTTAACTGTGTGCAAAGTAAGAGGTAAATATCAATCAAAAATTAGACTGTTTTTGTGAAAATATTTATCGGATAGTCTCTTGTCGAACTTTTCGTTCCAAAGAAGGTTGACAATTCTTAGGATCAAATGACTTCTGGACAAATGGTGTTGGCATTGAAGTAGAAATGAAAGTTCATGGAGCCTTCACAAGTATCATTTAAATGAATTTGTCCGGATCCACTTAGATACGGTCTGAAAAAAGTATTGCAAGAACAGTAGAAAGTCTAAAACAATCGACAAATTTCACCCTTCAAAAGAAAATCTGGAAAGGAGAGAGAAAGAAAGTAAGCTTTGTATTAGATGGAAAAAATGCAGAATATTATTCATTCTGAGAGTTTGTGCTATTTCGTAACTGTTGGAAGTTATTTTTAAACGGAAATGGCTTCGACGCTACTTCATTTCAGTTGGTTTGAATCTCGTATTTTCTCGCTACAGGTTTAGAAAACGTTAATTGCCACTTGTCGGTTAAGAAAATGCTTCGGTAATATCTTTCACTGGATCGCCAGCAACATGCGAGCACATGCGGTATAATTGTCAATGATAGGAGAGTGTAGGGGGAAAATTTAAAAACGTTCAATACTTTCCAACTTGTACGTGTACGTATAATTTTCAATTCGCTTGGTTAAGCTATATAACTGGCTGCTTTCGTATCTCTCTTTATACGATTAAATCTCAAAGTTATTTTGGTTATAGTTAAGGGTTTAATTTACTAAAATTACGTTACTACAAATGGAATTAATATGCATTATTCTGTAGTTTACTAGGCCCGCCAGGAGAAGTAATCAGACAATTAATTAATTGCAATGTCTTTTCCGCAGAAACGTGTGCTAAAAGTACTACTACCAAAACAACCACAACTACAACCACGACTACAACTATAACCGTTGCACCGACTGAATGCAAACAGATACCGACAACGACAGCCACGCACACGACTGAAACTGTTCCTACACCCACGGTGCCTCAAAAATGTGGGCCCAGCGATTCTGAAGTTTCAAGTGCACAGGTGAGTTTCAGCTGAGAGAACAAAATGATTGAACATTTTGTTTTAAAGCGCGCAGCTTGAGTCCTTAGTCTCGTGTTAAAGTGCGAATTATAGTCCGGGAGGTGGCAGTTGTCGTCCTGTAATAAAAAAAGGTGAGATCTGACGTTAACCAAGGTCGGCTAGCGTGCTTTCAACTATTGCAGGTACCTATGCCCGCGGGGACCGTCTAGCCGGAACGGGATTTAAGCCCCCCGACATGTGATAATATATTGTGTGTGTAAAGGAGGGTGGAGGGAACATGAATAAGGAAGGCAAACTCGCGCGTAATCCACGGCTCTTTTGTTAAATTACTGCTAAGACCTTCATCTGGTATTGATCTGTGGTAACACGGAAACGTCCCTATCGCAGCAGCAGGTTGATAATATTCTCCTTTAGGCAACGGCTAAATTGAATCTAGCTATGTAACTAGTGTCGAAAATTAATCTTTCGAGGCTGGACCCTAGTATTTCCAGATCAGAGCCACTGTAGTGTCGTGTTGTTGCACGAAGGCATTGCAGGTGGATGTGGGAGCAGGACGGGGTCACGTTCGAACTGTGTAATTATTTGCTTCTAATGGTTGCGCAATTGAGACAGAATTGAAGCTGATATTTCAAGAAACATTTTAAATGAAATAATTAGAAACATTACATTGCTTGAATATTCCATTGGTTGAACATTCCCCAAGATTTACAGCCTTTATCTTGGCATACTCGCGTACGAATTCGGCTGCAGTCTCAACTAATTTGAAATACTTTCACAGATTGACCATCTTTACATTTATTTTTTAATTGTAGTCTGAACTAGTCAGAATATTTTAAATATTAACTACACCCCACTGATAAATAATAAAAATATTTGAATTTGCTAGTGTTATTTTGCAATAACTGATTAATGCGATTTTACTCCATAGAACCCTTTGGTTCTATTTATCTTATTCTATAGGCTGATGGATAAACATAAGACGAATTCTAATTTGCATGGAACACTGTTTTACTGCTGAAATCCAGACTTCGAGTAACCTGTTACATTAACGATACGGAAATTAAGGCTATATTGCCTGAACTATCAGCTTGTTTATAGTGTGGGATGTATATAGTTTCTTTAATGTCACACCTGCACATCATAAAATTAAGATGAATGAATTTCTTTCGGGTGGTAGAGCGTGAAAAGGGGTCTTTAATTAGTCGTCTTTCGTCCATTTGAAAGCTTTTTCTAAAGCGAGAAGATTGCGGTGTAATGAGGTGAATAAATTCCTTCTGCTTCCTCTAAAGCGAGGAGCTACTTTGCTTGCCCTGCCTTCCAGATCAGAGAAATCTCCTCCCTGGTGTTAACCCTTAAATTATGAAGAAAGTAGAAAAACCTCGGCTCGAAAGAACTAGCGGTTGCCGAAACTGTGAAGCTTCTGTACCTCTGTACAGATTTTAATTCCTCTTGTGAGCTACCGAAAGAAATCCAGAAAAACAACCAAATTCTTATTCTTTTACAGGAAGTCCAACTATGGGCCGCCCCCCCATAACGTCTAAAAGATTTCAGATATCGTAAGATTTTTCACTCGTGAATGCGGAATCATGAAGCTTCTATGGAAGATGCAAAGCTCAAATTCTGTTTTGGACAGATGTTGATTTTAACACAAGGATATTTGTCTAAATTTATTGGATAAAAAAATAACCTGGTAAAAAGTTGGTTATTTCTCAGACATTTATAAACAATATAATTTTTACATTTTTCATTCTACCTAAAAATTGATCCGTTAAAATGTTTCACATGTTAGTGAAAATAAGGAAAAATATTGACTTCTCTAAGATTGATAGATGCTGAGAAAATGGGTCATAAATATTATGGAATTTTGCGTTGCTGGGATAGGAAATTCCTAACCCCCGTAAAAGACTGATACTAAATTTTCAGAGCCTATTTCTTCGAATGATGGTGAATTGAACACGACATCCATGGTTATGGTAACTTAATTATCTTAATTCTCATCATGGGTCTTCCACGTTTATAGATTCAACATTAAGTGAAGATTCTTATTCTAAAGTTTTTTAAAAAAATCTAAAATTGAGCTGAAACATTCTAGTATTCTACGTATAACTAGCGACCTAGTTTCGATAAATGCAGATGCCATTGCCTGCTGTCAAAACAGTTCACGTATTTTCTATACAGTATGATGGAATTCGCTAAAATTTCTTCACACTGCCTGCAGATGACACGGTCTATCTTAGGTGTTTGACAAAGGGTATATTAATGATCTTTTAATTTTCAAGGTTATTTACGCTCCAATTGTATTTTTCTCGATATGATGTACGGGAATTGAAATATTTTTCCAGTTACATGGAACATGGAAAGTGATGGCTGGTTACTCCAGAGAGTTAGTCGCTAATGCTTTCTGCCCGGGTCTCACCTTGCACGTTAACCCTGTCGACTCAAAGAACATGACGGTAACTTGGAGCAAAGCAGAACCATACGAAAACATCATTCCTCAAGGAGAGATGACCATGAAAGATAATGGATATCTAGTGGACAATGTAGGTAAGTTCCTCATAGTATGCTGTGTCGAAATTTTTAATTCGTAAATTACTGGCTCTAGATACTTTTTGCTTTGTTAGTATAAAATATTCTAATATGAAATGGATTTTCAATTTTTCCCTTACGAAGTGACCACTAAATGCTGCTAGTACGTTAGAAACTGTCTACCTCAATTTGAGATTTCATAAACTTACGGTAGCTTGTTCCGTACTGTAATACCGTAATGATGCCTAGATTATAAAAAATATATTAGTCTATAATATTTATAAAGGTACGGGTTAAATTTAATAACCTTTTAACTTCAAAAAAGTGATTAAAAGCTAATAATTAAACGAGTGTCTTTTTCCTTCCTTAACAATCGATGGAATTTTTCAAAAACTTTGTCCGCTCACAAGGTTTCGCTTAATTAATTGGATATTTTTCAAACTTTACTCTCGTGGAGTAGTGGATATGTGGACATAAAGTGGGAATATTGTTTACGAAGTCTTATAATTTTTGAATAAAAACGCGAATTTAACGTTTTATCACGAACATACCAATTTAAACATTGAGCTACACACGATTAAAACAAAACACGCGAAACTTGCATAGACAATAAAAGCCTTTCTTCGAAAAGTCTAATTGTCACGTAAATATTAATCATTTAATTAAAGGGTACTTTTCGTTTTTTTTATGAAATTTTTATGCATTTTTAAAATTAATGTAATATTTTGATGTGTAATATAGTTTTTTTTATTTGTATATTTTGAGATTACTTTGAATTTTGTCTTTTTTTCCTCTCCAATGAGTAAATTTTTTCTTGTAATTTTAACTGCAGCCCGGGCCATGTACTATTTGACTACCTATTGTAATAGTCAATGAACTCGCATAAAACTCCTAATTTCTAATATTTAATGCGTCAAAATAAATGTAAAAAGTTAGACAATAATTTAAGTAATTTTATTAACATTTCGTCTTTCGGCTAGGTTTCCACGAATTGAAAGTGATAAAGCTGGACAAGTTCCTGGTTCTGCGCGTCCGCAACGCCAACTTCTGGCGCGCGTTCATCCTGTCGCGCGTGCCTGCGTCGGACGCGGATGCGGACGCGGCCGAGGACCCGCTGGGCAGCCTCCTCGAGTTCATGATGACCATCAACTCTGACCTGCAGAGCAGCGACGGCCCGGCGTGGTACATCTGCGCCGAGTCGCTTCACGCGGGGAAGCCGGCGCAAGTCGACCGCTAGGCACGGCAGACGGAGCTCCGACAGAACAGTGGCCTCGAAAGCGAGCATCTCTATTTCATTTTCAGTTTGCGTACTAAATTTTATAAGAAATGGGTCGTGTTGTTAAACAATGGTTTTCATTAAATTTGTTAAGACTTTTATACAATAAATTGTGTGAATTTAATTGGTTCTTTAATTATTCTACTTCGTTATTCTACCTATACAGTGGCGCAATCGTTAATATCCTCTGGGGGACCTATAGTTAGTGTCCACCAGGCTGGTCTTAATAATTGTGCACGTGACTGCTAACTTCTAATCTTCGTAAACTTCAATCTCGCTGTTGTGGCAAAGTCGGGTGACGTATAAAGTTGAATTATAAATACCAATACTCGTTTTATTTCATTTGATGGTCACCAATTCATCAGGATGCTAAAGATTTTTAGTTGGTTAGAAAATATTCGGTGGAGATACTAAAGTCTTAAGTTACACTCAAAACATTGTAGAAAATAAATTTCAAGGTCGTCGATTTCTAGGCAGGGAAGGGGTACCCAAAGCACCCCCCTCTTGTGAGTCGCTGTAATTACGAATATAGAACTAACTGCTTATGAGACTTCTGCTTTTTTACATCTAAAATCTGTGAAGTTTTAAGAGATTTGCAATCTGGGAATCTGTTGTTGAGCTCTAAGATTTTTCCTAACTTGTTTACGTATTATGTAGAAATATAAATATCAACATTAAAGAGCGTTTTTGGTAAAACTGGTTCAGAAATATTTTTTCTTCATACGATAATTGCTAATATTTTTTTGTATCTGCTACAGATTCTGGCTCTTATCACTTATCTCGTCCTTCGTGACTGAATAGGAATACAGCAGCATGGACGTGAAAGATTCAAAGAACATTAGTCACTGATCTCGAGGAAAACTTGAAGTGTTATTTATGTTTAGAATCAAAACCTAAGGGCCATTAATCATTTGCTCAGTCGGGAAAACTGTAAAAGTATATCAAGATGGGAGGGGTTGGGTTATAGACCCAGAAGCTGAGGTACAGTTCTTAGAGGAATGGGTCTTCGGAATTGTATAGTCCAGATCGTAACTGAGTATAGATTGTGAAATCAATATTTAGTTTTAATGCTCAATGTAGTAGAAAGTTATAAAACGGAAAATTTTACTCGGTATTTAATCTTGTGTACGGATTACAATCGCAGATGGGAATGGAACATTCACTAAACATACTGGCAGTATGAAGGCTTACTGAAAAAATCTGAGCCTGCATCATAATAAACTTGTTAAATTTGTCATTGTCATTAAAATGGTCATTCCAAATGTTTGAATTGAAGGATCCAAAAATATTACCTTAACACCAATGAGCAAATCATTTTCAATCGAATAAACGGGCATAAACAAACGTGTATCAACACTTGATGTTCATAATGGATTACAACAACGCTACAAACGTTATAACGATCATTGTTAAACATACACCTAGTTTGTCAATGTAGTGGGACTGTTATCTTTTCAATAACCTTGCAAAAAAGGCTTTTCGAACCAATCGTGTGTGTTTTGCTTCATTTCCTGTGGGTCTGAGGCCAATCTTCGGTCTCGGTCTCGTAAAGCAAATTTAATTGGTCCAAATAAATGGTTATTAGACATGACTATGTCGGATCTGCATTCAGGAAGCTCGGAACATTCTATAAAGGAAAAACATTGCATCCATAACGTGCTGATAGTCTAAGAATTTGACCTTCAGGTGCACATTCAGATTTTAAAAAAATACACATTACCAAAGCATGTTAGCTGATCCGGTGGCAGAGATCGCCAAGGCAGTAGTGCCGTATCGATCTCGGAATGAAGGATCGTGGGTTCGAGTCCCGCCTCGGGCATGATTGCATTGAGCTCGTCCCTTCACCTCCTATCACCATATGTCAACCTCGGTTACCATACAGTTACAAGCAATAGTGGTCGCCAATGACCTAGAAGTTGATGCGGCCTTAAATAAAAAAGTATGTTATTTTTGGTGCAAAACACATTCTAAAGAAGTCTGACACTGGTGCAAGCGGAAAGTGTTATAGCAAAGTTACGTCACAAAAGCTCAGAACATTACGTGATAACGCTGAAACTTACCGTTAGCAAAGGGAACTACGTCTCAAGGCTGCTAATTCTGTAGTTATCCTGCAGACGAATAGAAAGTTCATATATTTAGACTAACTCTCGTACAATTGTTGAAACGGAAAATTACATTTGAAACTTTTCCTCTTCGAAGAGGGTATTCACGCACTTTTCATCATATTTCACTTTACTTTTGATTTATTATTTGAGTGCAAAATATCATAGTAAATAATTTTAGCCTCATTTTAGCCTCATTTATTACCTTTCTAAACAAGGAGTTGTATTTTTGGATGAGGTGGAAATAATAATATGCGTTTAGAGCCCAGATTTCTATGCTGTAAAAATACCCAGAATGAGCCATGTAATATGCACGGTTAATAATTAAAATAGTATACAATTGGCGAGGAAATGTTTATTAATAAAACGCAATGCAAAAAAGTTGTAGAAACAAAATTAGTTCTTAAGACTGTGTATCTTCTTTAAAGGGAACAAAATAATCATTGATTGAAGAATATTTTCAAAATAATTTATTTTTAATTATTTTAACTATTTAATGGAACCTATTTTTCTTGTCCCCTTACTTGGTAATGTGATGGAGTTTTAAGAAAAAAGTACATAAATTCATTGAACAACGAACATTCTATATTAAAATACAATATAGGCTTTCACGGCCGGTTTTCATATCAAAATCAGTTGTTTCCGGGCTTGAAGGCCGTGGTCCAATGGAGACATGTCCAACATGTCAATTGGACATGTCTCCATTGGACCACGGCCTTCAAGCCCGGAAACAACTGATTTTGATATTAATTCTATATTAAACTTTACGAAAACATCATTTCTAAATGTGTTTCTAATAAAACTGGTTTGTCAATCAATTCAGATGTTATATGAATAACGTAATGAATACATAGAATAGAGAACATGAATGGTTTATTCATTTCAAGAATTGTTATAACTAACAAGATACAATATAAAAATATGACAATGTTGACAAGATGAAGATGCGAGGTGAAAAGATTTTGTTTTTGAAAATTTAATTTATCTGTTATAAATTGAAAACGATCTCTCCACTTCTACGGGCGTTGTAGGACTATTTGAATAATGAAATGATCCGTGGATCATTCTACATTTTTACAGTTGATCTAGTTACTGTTCTCTCAGTAGAACATGATTAACTTTTTTCTGAATACATTAAGGCCACTTTTTTTGACAATATCGGCTAGTTTTTCTTTTAGGGCTCTTCCATTTTCACGTGGTATATTAGCAATTTTTTCAACTATTTCATGAATCAAAACAACTTCCGCGCAATGATAAATTCTTAGTTTCTAGTTTTTTTACTGACTTCCTATGAAACGATAAGTGGCAATATATAAAACTTAACATTTGTGACTTGTGACTTATAAGATAACCAATACCTTTCTTTAAACTGTTTCATTATCATCTAAAGTTATTTTTGGACCTCTTGAATTTTAGAGCATTGTCAGAATAAAAAAAAATGCAGCATTCCACTAAGTACCCCAATTCAAGCAACTGGAGCGATGATGTTTCATCAATTCCCTCTTTATTAATTACGACTATGGAGCTTGGTGCTTCTAACAATAACTTTTTTCTGTTATTCATTAATGAAAATATTTCCGGAAATATTTCCTAATATTTCCAGCAAAATGATTTATTCTATGTACTGCAACACACCCAATTTCCCCGTGTTCACCATATAAGGTGCTGCATATATATTTTTATAACAATTTTAACCCGTCATTTACAAAGCCACTAATATTATTACTGTCATTTTACCTTCCCGGATTCATACGTGTACACTGAGTAATATACGTATTATAGGGAATGTTATCTAATGCTGCGGAAAATCTATTTCGAAATTTCAACGGAAATACACGGTTTTGGGTCCCCTGATACCGAAAAAGGGGATCCTCCCCCACAAAACGTCCGTCTGTCCCAGTCAGTCTGTAGACACCACTAGCGCCTAAACCATCGATCTGGCTGAACTCGAGGCGCTGCAACTTTGCTTTCTTTAAAATTTAAAGGTACTTTCCATGAAACCCCTGAAATTTTCAAAATTTTCTCAAAAACAGCTTCAAATTATTTCTTTAAATTTCTTGTGAATATAGAATAAAATACACTTTTTATGGTGACATAGGACTGATTTTAAGGGTTAACTCTTGAATTTTCAAAAATTTCAAAAGTTAGAAATTTTACAACTACAAAATTAAAGATAGAGATTTTTCCTTCAAATAAAAATATTGATTCTCCAAAGTGGGTTCATTAAGATCGTGTACATTTTTTTTTGACATTTCAGTAGTTTTCGCGCAATATTTCGTGCAATACGTGCAAATTTAAAAAGTAATAAATCAAGATTTTCCCAAAAAAGCTCCAAATTTCATCTCTAAACTTTTGTTAAGGATAATGTATTCTACGATATAAGATAAATATCTGTTTTCTCTATACTTTTGTTTTTCAAAAACTACAAATATGTAATTTTTTACTTTCCCTTGCGTCCTTAATGTTTACATTACCGGTAATTGAGAGCGTAGGCTTCCGCGGCCGGAGTCAGTAGTTAATTGGCTGTCCGGGTGACGCCACGTGCACGGCAAAGATGCCGACGTTTCGGTCGCCATTCTGCGACGAGGCGTAATGCCTGAGGAAGGTCGCAGAATGGGGACCGAGCTGACTCGGTAAATCCCGCTTGAATTGAAAGAGATTGAACGTTATTTTGCAGTATGTGAATCTCGCAATTACCTACACTGCTTTTCTGCTGCATGTAACTGTAATTGCTATATAATTTCCTCCATTTTTACCCCCGAATTAGAAAGAGGTAACCTGTGACAAGTTTTGAGGAAACTACGGCATCACATGGAGAGGAATTAGTGTTGAGAATGACAGAATCGGGAGTAGGTACATAGCGAGGGGAATAAGAGGGATCGAAAAAAAGTGGAAAGTGCAGAAATTAAGAAAAGAAGATGTTTTTTGCAGAAAACTACGTGAGAGTCGAGTGTTTGACGTATTGTGGCAGGAGTGTTTTTTTCTCTTGTTCGATGGATCGCAATGTCAGGCGAACGTGCGTGCCAGGAAAGCAGTGGTACCCGTCGTTTTTCGCAGAAAGCTTGCAGATTCCTCGTGACATTGCGGTGCGGCATTGCCTTGCTGAAATATGGCTTGTGGAGTTTCTTGCAAGAGGGACAGTACCTCGGGCTCTATAACCTTCCTAATGTAGCGACTGTTGTTCAGATTGCCCTCAATACGTATGAGGCGAGATCGCATATTGTAGCCAATGCCACCTCAATGTATCACACATAACTTTTTTCCGCTATGGCGCGGAACCATGTCGACTGGCAGATTGCGATCACCGTGGTGGCGTCAAACACGTTCGTACTCGGTTCTCGCTGTACCACAAGTTGAAGTGGGCCTCATTTTGGCACTCAGCACACCAGTGAACACGTTCACGTGCACATTGTTGCCTGAGGTGTCGTTGATTTTTGGCCAATGGTATCTGACGCAGTGGTATGCATGCCAGCATTCCAGAGCTCAGCAGATGGCGTCGAATCATCGACGAAGACATGACTACACCCGTTGCAGTGCTACAAAGTCGAGCCAACACTATGGACGACGCCGTTCTGTCGGTTACGGCCATGCGGATAAGATGGCGGTCGTCTCGCGATGTGGTTGCATTGTGTGGTCCAATACCCGCTACTCTCTATGTATGACCCTCCTCTATCCACTGGTTCCACACACATCACTGTTGTAGCAGTGCGCCTCGTTCGAGCCGCGATGTCACGGTCCTACAATCACGCTTCCCGGACCCCGACCATTCTGCCCCGTTCAAATCGCTCTCAAATGCTGAGTTTACGCCCTTTGACATCGACAAGGCACACTGTCATTTGCTCGCACGTTTCCATGTCGCATGACAGCTCTACATGAACTGAGTATGACGTAAGCCAACTGACCTGACCTGTCACACTAAGGAGGGTGCTGCTATGTCAACGTGCACGCCATCTCTAAGCAAATTTATTCACTTCTTATGGGTATGCTGTTCTACACAACTGCCCATGTTTACGTGATTGGGACCATTTACTCTTAGATGTTGCAATTTTCACGAACAGCAGTGTAATTAATATAAAAAACTATTCACAATATTCCTGTATAAGGGATTTGCATTTTTAATTGTTCATTTTATATTTGTTTTAAGATACGTATCATATTACTTACATTTCCAAGCATGAATGAGGACTGCAAATCCTACATAGCATCCAACATCTTCAATACTAGTAGTGTTTTAAAATTTTCTAAACCAAAAGGGAAAAAAGCAAATAAAATATAAAAGAGCATACCTATACTGTTGAAATTATAAAAATGCAAATAGACATAAGATCGTCCAGTTGTTTATCTGTTCAGTTCTCGGGTATTCATACCTTCGTATGCTCGTCTCGTATTCCCTTCCCGCTAAAACCAATTCAAAGAGGCTTTTATGTCGTCCATCAGAGAGTGAAATTTTAGTAGTTGAAAAAATGGGATGTATGGAAATGAGCATATTTCTGTACATGAAATGTAAATGAAAACTTGGAAGTTTAGTGATAGCACAACTGTAGGAAACTAAAGCAGCGAAACTGTGCTTTTACTGGAAGTTTAAATTGAAATACGAAGTCTTTTAAATGTAAGGCGTCGTAGCTTAGGTGGCAGAGCGCCTGTCTTGTAAACAGGAGGTCGGGGGTTCGAGTCCCTTCGGCGCCAATTTTGCTTTCTTTTTCCAATTTCATTAGTTTCCTCAACACTTTATCATTCGATAATAGGAATCGTGCACTGGGAAACGACTAATTTTTGTCATAAAACCTCTTAGTAGTGCTCTTGTGACGAAAAACTGGATTCATCCTCTTTTTATGTAAACTAAATGACTTACTCCAACTTGTGGTTTAGCAGTGATCAATGCAGAATCACGTATGGAGAGAACACGAGCTTTGGAAAAGGATCTAGGGAAATTATTTATGAAAAACGCACAATGCCAACTTCTGAAAGTACAATTTATTTTTAAGGACAAATAAAGATATTGAAATTTTAAGTTTATGCTATTAATGTATTTTGCTAAAATCTCTATATTAAAAAATAAAATAATTGTGAAGAAATTATATATAATTTTGACAGCTTCTCATATAGTAAACCTCTGATATAGTGACCAGCCCTAGTCCCCAGAAGTTCATTATAGCTGGGGCGACTTTATAGCGGAGCAATTAAATATACTACGAGAAAGTATATACTATAGCAGTGCTACTTCGTGCAGCACTTAGTTTTGGAGGCGATGGGGACGAAGGGGACGAAGGGGGCGAAGGGGGCGAAGGAGGCGAAGGGGACGAAGGAGGCGAAAGGGACGAAGGAGGCGAAGGGGACGAAGGAGGTTATTGGGGCGAAGGAGGCGAAGAGACGAAGGAGGCGAAGGGGACGAAGGAGGCGAAGGGACGAAGGGACGAAGGGAGCGAAGGAGACGAAAGGACGAAGGGGACGAAGGTGGCGAAGGGGACGAAGGTGGCGAAGGGGACGAAGGTGGCGAAGGGGACGAAGGAGACGAAGGAGACGAAGGGACGAAGGAGGCGAAGGGACGAAGGAGGCGAAGGGACGAAGGAGGAAATAAGGGGACGAAGGAGGCGAACTTAATATAGCTATGGAAAAGCATTCAAAAGATGCGAAAGTTCCTATTTGTGGATGACAATGGGTTGCGGAAAGTCATGAATATGGAGAAAAGAAAGCAAAATTGGCGCCGAAGGGACTCGAACCCCCGACCTCCTGTTTACAAGACAGGCGCTCTGCCACCTAAGCTACGACGCCTTGTAATGCTTCGTCTTTCAATTTAAACTTCAAGTGAAAGCATAGTTTCGCTGCTTAGTTTCTTACTGTTTTGCCATCACCAAATTTCCAGGTTTTCTTTTCCATTTCATCCATTTCAGGAATATGCTCGTTTCAATACATAACATTTTTTCAACTACTGAAATTTCATTCTCTCATGGACGACATAGACGACAAATTTCTATGGCAAGCACCGTTTCTCTGGATTAGTTTCTTTGTTGCTTTCAGCAAATTTCCTCCGTTCCTTTTCATCTCACGTTCTTTTGGAATACGTTTTCCATACACTCTTTTTAACTATTAAAATTTTTTATCTCAAGTAAGACACAAATGGCTGCTTGATTTTAGCGGGAAGATAATACGAGACGAGTAGACGAAGATATAGACACTGAGACTCGAGTAGTAGATTAATTGGACCTTTGAGTGTCTAATTAAATTTCTATAAATGCAAAAAGATTAGTATATTATTTTATATTTTTCTTTCGGTTTAGACAATTTTGAAATACTTCTAACTTTGTAAATGTTGGGTGCTGTGCAGAATTTGGAGATATTGTTTTTTAAGGGAAGGTTTAATTTATGTAATGAATATGACACGCATCCTAAAACAAGTAAAATATAAGATTTGAAAATGTAAATCCCTTTTCCAGGAATATGATTGTGTGGTCTTCGGTATCAACCGTATCATTTTGATTTCCTGAGGCTGGAGATGTTTGTAAAATATAGATATGAAACTTATCTTACATCTTCGTACAATGCGTTTTGTTCTTGTTGCTTTTTTACTCGCTAAATGAAATAAAATTACAAATATTACTTATTGAGAGTTGCCAATATCACTTGTTTGATACTAGCAGAACCCGAGGGCGTTGCCCTCCACTATCTCTTCCCCCCTCTCTCTATCCCCTCTCTTCTCCTCTATTTCTTCCTCTCTCTTTTCCCCTTTCTCTTTCCCTCTCTTTCTTTCCCTTCTCCCTTCATTCTCCCTTTCTCCCTTCATTCTCCCTTTCTCCCTTCATTCTCCCTTTCTCCCTTAATTCTCCCTTTCCCCCTTCCCCCTTCATTCTTCCTTTCCCCCCTTCATTCCCCCTTCGTTCTCCCTTTTCCCCTTCGTTCTCCCTTTTCCCCTTCGTTCTCCCTTTCCCCCTTCGTTCTCCCTTTCCCCCTTCGTTCTCCCTTTCCCCCTTCGTCCTCCCTTTCCCCCTTCGTCCTCCCTTTCCCCCTTCGTCCTTCCCTTTCCCCCTCCGTTCTCCCTTTCCCCCTTCGTTCTCCCTTTCCCCCTTCATTCTGTTTCTATCCTCCCCCTTTTTTCCTCTCTTTCCCTCTTTCCATACCCCTCTCTTTTCCTCTCTCTCTCTCTCTCTCTCTCTCTCTCTCTCTCTCTCTCTCTTCACTCCTAAAAGCCCGGGAGCTAGATGTATTTCCCCATAATATTTTTCTATATCTCGGGAATGACGGGAATGAACATTCTCGAAATATACGAAACGAGCAAGATGAAGGCAGACTGAATTTGAAATAATTCTGAACGATAGCAACAAACATAATAGAACAGCTCGCCCACATTTATAACTACTCCTTAACGCCAGATATCTTCCCAGAAATTCTCAAAAAACAAAGTTTACGCCACTATTCAAAAAAGGCAACACTCGCGGCCACGAATGAATTACGGAACAATGACTTTACTAACTGGAGTTTCAATAATTTTATAAAAACTTTTCATTGATAGATTCAAAACTGTTTTCTGTAAAAAATAATCTGTAAAGGTCCAACTTGGAATTACAAATTGCAAATCTACAAACCCAGCTCTCAATTTCTTTCTGTAACACATAGTTGTTGCTCCACATCGTAAAGAAAGTTTCTTTGGTTTGTTTATAAATTGGTTTATATATCACAAAGTTATCAAAGCTTAAAACTTTGGGAATTAGAGGTATTGCGTATCAATCTATTAAATATTACTTTTCAAATCTTTATCAAGTATAACAATCAAGCATGTTAGAAATCGAAGGATTTCAGTGCATTCTTCCCAACTTAGAATGAAAAATTATGAAGTTCCCTAGGGATCAATCCTAGGATGTATACTCGTATTTCGGCTACATATCAACGCCACGCTCCATAATTTACAGAACAACATAATACATTCTATGGTACAAAAGAAAATCATAAATGTGCATCTGAAGGCCCGGATGGCCGAGATTATTAAGGCAGTTAACGTAATAGAGTGCCGTTGCGATCTCGGACTGAAGGATCGGGGGTTTGAGTCCCGCCTTGGGCATGGTTGTATTTGTGTTTCTCCTTTCACCCCCTATCATCACCATATCATATCATCTTCACAGTTTCCATACCGTTAAATGCAGTACTCGTCGCTAATGACCTAGCTGGTAATGCGACCTAAAAATATCAACAAGAGAAATATTCATCTGCAGGCAATATAACCTGCCTTACTAATAACTTTGCGTATTTTATTCCATGTTGGACGTCCCAAAAAATGATCTATGGATGAAAAGGCTGTCACATCCGACGCTTAAAACGCTTTTGAAAACAATTTAGTTTTTTATTTTACTCTTTTTGGGCCGCCATTTATAAAACTAATATTCATTGTATGCAAACTTATTGTACTGCATTCAATTCTATTACAAATTACATTAACATTATCTTTCAATTGCTTTGAATTTGTATTTATGCACCGTATTTAGTACCTATTGTAATGTGTGCAGCTCATGATTTGTCATACATGCTTGTGCTCAATTTATGAGACGAACATTTTACTTTCCCGTATATATGCGTATACATGGAGTGTTACACGTAGTATAGGGAAATATAAGTGAAGGTCTGGAAAATCAACGGAAATGCACGTTTTGGTGTCCCCTGATACCGGAAAAGCGGTTTTTTTTAAACGTCCGCCTGTCCGTCGGTGAACAGCACTATCGATTAAACCATATGAAGGATTTTTTCAAAATTGAATAAACTCCTGTCCATATGGCTCGCGTCAAAGCTTAGAGATATTGAAAACAATTTTTAAAACTGTGGGGGTCTTTCTATGAAGCCCCCGGGCAATTCGAAAATTTTCTCCAAAAACGGGTCTAAATTTTTTCTTAAAATTTCTTGTAGGAATAGAGTAAAATACACTTTTAATGGCGGCATAGGTCCGATTTTCCGGTTTAACTCTGAATTTTCAAAAATTTCAAAATTTCAAAAATTTTCAGGCGACTTCTTACAACTACAAAACTGAAGATAGAGATTTTTCCTTTCAATAGAAGTTGTTTTCCATAATGAGTTCTTTTATTAAGGTCATGTAAATTGTTTGAAAATTTCAGTCGTTTTCACGCAATATTGCGAGCATATTAGCAATTTTAAAAGATTACAAAAATAAGATTTTCTCAAAAACTGCTTCAATTTTTTTCTTTAAACTTTAAGTGGGGATACTGCTAAATGCACTCTATAAGGTGACATAAACGCCATATAGCTCTATTTTTTTGTTTTTTAACTTATCTCTCACGTTGTTAATCTTTATATTAGCGGAAATTTGTTCACATTAATGTATTTATGAGTAAAAGTGCTTTAAACAATGTCAAAGTTTTCCGAAAACTCTACCATTTTCTGTTAAAACTAGCTTAAAATTCCACATTTTCAGAAATGCTCAAAAGCCATTTTCTTAAAAACAGCTCCAAATTGTTTCTTCAAACGTTTCGAACGGATAATGCTAATTGCATTGTTTAAGATGAAGATGATTTAAAATGAAGTTTTTCGAAAACAGAAAAAAAAGCTGTGAAAAAACATCGTAAGACTTTTTTTTTAATTTCTGTGTTATTTTTTCTTTCTCAACTAATATATTAATTACTTTTCAAAATAATAAACAATGTA
This sequence comes from Gryllus bimaculatus, assembly GCA_017312745.1. Lineage (NCBI taxonomy): Eukaryota > Metazoa > Arthropoda > Insecta > Orthoptera > Gryllidae > Gryllus > Gryllus bimaculatus. The sequence continues at coordinate 94,894 of BOPP01000155.1, forward strand.
CACGTTTCTTGAGTGTTCCTATGCTTCCGCAATGCAAATTTTTGCATAAAAAGCATTTTTTCAAACCAAATTTTGAGTACTTGCAGCGACGTAGCCATTCGAAATATCCAAGCAGTTTATAAAGACAAAATTTGCTTAAAATTGTCTGAAGAGCTTATTTTCGAAGTATTGACATTTTCTCCCCTGACAGTCTGTATATCCATTGCTTCACGTTCTGAATTAATTTTATTAAACCAATAGAGTATCACGCTATTCAGCGTATGTATTTTTTGCAGTGGTAAACTTCGCGAATTCAAGGATGTTTTAAAAACATGTTCGTGAATTCTGCAGTCATACGTTACTGCACATCCCAGTGGACTACAGTTCGAGACTGCTCTGTATGAAGATATTTGTACACTTCATCATATTCTGTTGTTTTAATAAGATCGCTTCTCGTATTCCTGCCCCCTCGTGAATTTGCCACTGATCACGTTAACCGTGCTACACTTACCTCTACAAAACACATTCCAGTGTCTTCAGAAAGATTTAGGTGAAGCTGCTCTTGATACATCATCAATATATGTCAGATGGGAAAGTCTGTACGACGACTGCTGACACTTTATCTCATAGCCATATTGAGGACGATAGCTAGCAGATTCAAAGCCAAGCAAAACCAAAATGAGCTCAAACAATCTCATTGGAAGATACCACGGTTGATGTTAATTGTATTTGTGATAATACTTACTTCCTCTGTTTTGTAATACTATTTTGTCTTCCCCATTGTTGTGAGGGATACACAGAAGTCTATCAACTTGGGATGCATTTTGTATGTTGTTAGCTCATCGATTAGCTGAAAATAGACGTTTGCAAATAGATTTCGCTGAAAATAGATTTCTTTGCTTATTACTAGATTGTTTCAAGATTACGGAGTCAATAATTAGCTGATCTTTACATCCTAGCGATTCTTCTTACGCCCTTTTTGTTGTCCTGCTAGAATATTGTTACCACTACAGCGATCTTCTGGGATCTTGAACACACATGGTGCCAAGAGTTTGAAGAACGTGTTCAAACAGATTTTAGGCCTATTACTTGCCGAATTACGACTCCTAGAGTGCTTTGGTGTGAGATACGCCACACCTGTGGCCAACTAATTGGGATACTTCAATAAAAGCATTCATACAATTAACAAACTTTCTACACAATGTTGATAAATTCTTAAGCCTAACATTATGCATTTTATCGCTTGCAGGGCTCTTTCAATTCTTTGGTTTGATAAGGATAGGTTTTGTTTCCATTTGGAAGCTCTCCGTGAGTAGAATCGTTTCTGTTGATTTGCGAATCTTTTCCAACCACCTTGATTCAGCATTGTCGTTAATTTCCGCCGACCATATACCTCCCTCGTAGCCTTCGATTTCTTCTTTTGTTGGCATCAATTTCTTCTCAGTGTCTTGAATGTGTAAATATTTAGAGAACGCTTTCTAATCTCTTTTCAAATTGATATTATGCTCCTTTCTCTTCTGATATTCTGTCTTGACGGTTTTGCATACGCGCTCAATTTTTCATTGTGTCTACCACTTCAGACAGTATGATATTTGGTTTATCAAATGAGCGTGTTTACTGAGCGTTTTGTTAATAGCATGAATTTTTATCTCGACTCTCTTGGTTCTGTTGTTGATATAGGCTGTTATTATTCCGGCGTCAGCTTTCAACTCGAGTTATGTTTTGTTCTGAAGTCTTCTCCCATTATGGTTTCCTCTATTTATTTTCGGACACTGACGATTCGCTTGTGTTTCTTTTTGGTTACCCACATTTAATTTAACGAGATATGCTGTTGTGCTGTATAAATACAAATTTATATCCGAATAGGTGACATTGTTATCAATCCTTGATGGAAGAACTGAGTCGTTCGTGATATTCATCAGATCTCTCAGTTTGGATGATACGAATTGTTTGGGTATACTTGGTCTCTTTTCTGGCATTAATTATGAAAGAATTGAGAAACAAATTGCAATAATGATATCAGCACTTTCTGCAGATTTACTTACTAACTCGTTTGTATCTACAATGTGTGGCCGCAGCAGTATTTTTGTTATTTCTCCTTGAATGAACCAAGAAAAACTAGAGCAAAACTTATATTTAATCATTGTCTGCAAATATTTTTCTTTTATTTTATGATTATCCTTTTTTATTTCAATTGAATAGTTTTAAGTTTTGGAGAGAATCAATATAGAATATGTATAGAATATGTAGTTCCGGGTGTTTCACCTAGATGGCACTGGATAATTGACACGCCTTACGTCATCACGCGTCATTATTGTTGCTATGCAACAGTGACGAGTGAGGTGTACCATAATACTATACGAACTATCAAAAACGTCATGGCGTAATTATAATATTCATATCATATATTAAATACTCAAATTTTTTATTCAAATTTTGCAACAAAAAATATGTTTTTTATTGGACACTTAGTGGCGCCTTTGGGAAACATTTTTTCTCTTCTTTACCGAGTTATAGATAGGATTACGTTGGTAGTGTTTGACAAGGTTGGTTCCTCTACATAAGAAGGGGAAAAGATGTTGCGCGGCCAATTGTCGCTGCCGTAAGATAAACTGACACCTCCCACCCCCTGCACCACTATCGTGGAAGGCGTCGTGCCTGTGTTGCCGTCACTCGACTGCACAGTGCGCGTGGTGCGGGTGTGGTGCGCTTCAGCTCCTGTGGCAGTGCGCCTTCGCATTTCGGGCAAATGTATGAAGCCGAGGCTGCTCCTGGCCCTTCAGGGCTCACAAGGAACAGAGCCATGAATCTACACACTGAAGCTGCAGCTGAATTAGTAAGTAAATCTGCAGAAAGTGTTAATATATTTATTGCTGTTTTTTTCTTGGTCCGTTCATGATTAAGGTGTTTCTCGAGTGACAGTGCTATACCAGTTCGTATTGCCGGCATTGCGGTCATATATTCGGGCATAATCGGGGCTTAATGGTAATATAGACAAATAATTCGCCTGTGTGTTTGCGTCTGCAGAAATCGAACTTCGAAAAATTGAATTGAAGGTCACTAAAAAAACTTCAAACAACTTCAAAAAACTTATTAATTTTATATTATTATTGCTGCATTGTTCTCGTTTAGAGTGGTGTTTGATTTTTCCCTAGTGAATGACTTTAGCTGCTCATTGCGCCAGGTCCAATAATTCATAACTAGCTTACCGCGAAAATTTCTCACCTTTGTGCATATGAAAGGATACTGAAATACTTTAATTTTTAGACCTACATTCCATACATAATATAAACTGTTGAAAGAAGTATTTTGAGTCCATAAAATATTCTCTTTAAAATAATAACTGTTTTTTATATTATTGTAGCACATTATTTTTAATTAGTTCTACGAAACTTTTGTAAAAAATAATATTGAACACATCTTAAAATTATTATAACAATTTTTATTAAAAATGCTTTTCACGTATACAAATGCAAATATGGAGAGGAGTACCAATCTCTGAAACGCGAAGCTTTGAATAAAACGTATAAAAACACATCAGTCTGTAGATTATGACATTCAAAATAAAACTCCGTGTCTCTTTGTTAGCGTGACTGCCAGCCTGCCCATGTATCTATCAATCTATATATCTAATTTCAAAATACTTTATATAATTCTTATCTTTGTGCATTCCTTCTTCATATGAACTTTAAATATGCCTCTCCTTGCGCGCAATATGCTTAATACGGGAGGAAAAGTTTTCATATTCACGTATTAATACATAGATTCTTGAATCTATTTTAGCCTTAAAATGATCATTAACCCGGGAATGCTTGCAATAGATCTGTAAGATCCCAGCCACGGCAATATAATGTTCCGCAATTATTGCGATGCATTAGTCGTCTGATATTTCATGTATTCTTTCATTATACTTTTCTGAGAAGGCGCGCGTCTGGCCTTTAATTTTTATCCTTTCTTTGAATAATTTCCCCTTAGGATGTTGAAACTTGATCACTGCGCTGCGCGATATCTGTCTGATACGTTGCGTGCAATAGCGCCAATGCATTCTGAGCTCCTGGCGTAATCGGTATGTGATGGCATTATTTTCAGTCGTGTCTATGAAAAGTGCCAACAGAGAATGTAGTCAGGTAGAATGTATCTAGGATCGACTGTCACAATTTCCTGCCAAGGAGAGAAAATGATGTGCTGGGGGAATCGGAAGGGAAATGTAAAAAATGCGAATCTTCCGAAACTGAAAACAGACAGACTTTCTGAATATTTTTGTAAAAAATGTAAAATATATTAATGTTTAGAACTTGCCTAAATCATTTGAGAAAATTGTATTTAAAATTATTTAATAAGATGTTTAATAGATTTTGGGTATTCTTGGTCAATTTTCACCTTTCTCGCTACAAGTATTTCGATAAGATTTCTGCAGTATAGGATTAACAATGGCATTGGGGGACACGTACAAACTAAATGAAACACATATTTCAGTAAATAGAACTTTAGATCATTCACATTCACACAAAGTAGCAGCTATATCTGAGAGATACATTACGGGTAATGGCGCGAGTCTGCCTATTGAGCACACCCCCGGGTTTGACCCTTGCAAACCCTTGACTAACTTCGACCCTTGCAAAATGGAAATTAAGCGACAATGTATGCGATAAAATTACATGTGTTACGCAAATTTTCCAGGTAGCTATTTCATTGTTGCCGTACGTCAATAGTGCGTTTTTCTGGATTGTGTAATCATAAACACAGAATGAAAAAGAGAATTGTTAGAGAAGAATTTGTCAAAAACAAGTGAAATAGGGTACTAATAGCGTAGCTAGTTGTTTTCCTTGGGGATGGGGAAGGAAATGTACGGTAGTTTCATTCCGACTTTGTGATATATGTACACGAGATTTAATATTGCACTTCAGTTATTAAACTATTAAAAAGTACAATGTACAGTGGAAAGTATTTGTACAATGCAATGAAATGTTCTGGGTTGTCACATAAAGTACTTCATGTGTGGCATTCGAGGGTATGTAACCAGATGATAGGGCTAAAAGACTAGTTTTCAATATGTAAATTTAAATAAATATACAATAATGAAGAGATTATAATATTTTTGGGTTCTTTAACGTACTTGTTGAACATTTCATCCATTAGATAAGGGAAATGAAAATAGGTTGATCACAAAAGCACACACTTTCAAACCGACGCCAACAAAAAAGTAACTCGTCGCATTCGCTCAATTAGAATGCCACATGACAAAATACTGTTAGATAGTTTATCCCTCAGAAGAAATCAACCTTCGAAAAGTCATAATGTAAAGATTCTCTACTCTAAGACTACAATGGGTAATGTGCGCAACATCCATCCTAATTCCAGTACGACAGCTGTAATTTTTTTAAAGCTGTACTGTACTGACGCAGAAATGAATGGAACGTTCCAATAGCACAAGTATCATGAAGTTTCCTCTTTAAAGTAACAGAATACTAGTTTCCCATGAAAGTTTTCTATGTGAATATTACAATTTCAAATATTTACATGTGTGTAAAGGGCAGGATATGTAATTTTTACAACAGCGGTGTTCAGGACTCGTACTTTTGAATGATTGACATTGTTCATAATATTTGTGTTGGCATTATGAAAGCTCGGAAACATTTTGGGGAATTTCTTCGCAATATTTGTGATTTCTTTCTCTCTCTGTCTCTCTCTGTCTCTCTCTCTCTCTCTATCTCTCTCTCTGTCTCTCTCTCTCTGTCTCTCTCTCTGTCTCTCTCTCTGTCTCTCTCTCTGTCTCTCTCTCTCTGTCTCTCTCTCTGTCTCTCTCTCTGTCTCTCTCTCTGTCTCTCTCTCTGTCTCTCTCTCCTCTCTCTGCTCTCTCTCCTCTCTCTGCTCTCTCTCTGTCTCTCTCTCTTTCTCTTTCACCCTCACTCTATATAAATTTAAAAAAGCGTGAGTTTGGCAACATTTCAAAAACTCAATATTTTCGCTCCCGAGTTATAGAAAACTTATTTACATCGATAAACATTATATAAATCGAAATACAGATTTGTTAGCAAAATAGAAATACTCCCCGGCTCTACTCCTTCCACTACTAGCAAAAGGAGAGTTCAACAAAACGTACGCAATGAAGTTAAATACATTTCATGTCCATAAGCAAAACAAGGGGCCATCTCAACATTTGCACATTAGGTACGTCACCCCAGTCGTTGCAAGCTCTAAGCTCCCTGTATATGCGGATGTCTGGTGCATGTAGGCATTAGTTCGAAAAGCAAAACCATCACGTTTAGTTAGAGCCTCAATACCGTTTAGGCAACGAACATATTCCAAGAGTCTTGTCTTGTAAGTACCTGGGAATAATTTTTGATTGTAAATTGAGTTGGAATAATCAGGTAAACTTTGTCGTAGGGAAAGCCTGGAGGTCTTTGCATTTTACTATGCCAATACTAAAAAAGAATACTGAAAAGGCGAGAGAATTAGCTTACTTATCTCTAGTTCGTCCGTTAATAGAATACGGGGCGATTTACTGGGACACTTATAGAAAGTTGCAAAAGAACTATTTTAATAGAGTATTGGCTTACGTGTAAACTTACTTTCCGAAGAAATAGGAAGAAAGTGGAATGGGAGCCTCTAGAAATCTGGAGGTTTAAGACAAGAATATGTGCCTTGTACAAAGCGTATGCCGGTTATCCAGCTTGGAAAGATATCTACATCCGAGTTGATAGACCAACTTACATAGTAGAGATCACGAGCACAAGATTCAGTTCAGGCCACAGAAAATAGATGATGGAAAATTTTCCTTCACAAATAAATCGATAACGGACTGGAATAAGTTGCCTGCGCCATGGAACCCTTTCCTGTAGGTGTACAAATATTTAAAAGTGTATTAAGTAATGATATTTGTAAACTTCAATAATTAGTAAGTCATTAGTTAGACAGCAATAAAATGTAGAGTTAATGTTATTATTGTTATTATTGCCTTCATTGTTGTCATATTATTATTATTATTATTATTATTATTATTATTATTATTATTATTATTATTATTATTATTTGCGTGATCATGACTCTGACCACGGAAGTCTACGACTTCATATTACTATTATTGTCCTAAAGTAATATAAAATTACATTGTATTGATACTCCTAATTGTAATATGTAAATTGTAGTGTTCTGCTACCAGTTGTATAAACCTACCTGCAGAAATAACAAATCTAGTTATCTATTTGTATGAGTAGGGAAAATGATGGAATATGCATGTGAGAGAAAAGATCATGCATGTGACCCATTTATTACGATATTGCTCAGTCTTAGCTGTGAGAGCAGTCTAGGCTAGGACTCTCCAGATAGTGGCTGAATTCCGCCTTCCTGTGTAGCTAGTGTCGACAACCCGCAATCGGAATTCGAGCTGTCGAACTTCTCAGATAGTCGCTGCTGGGGGCAACGGTTGCAATATCTCATGAGGTGTCTCATTTGGTGTACGTCCTGCAACGATTCTCCAAATAACTATAATGTCTGCGGAGTCTCGGAACTGACCTCTGCATCCCGGAACTAACGTTAATTCTCTCTGTCTATGGGGATGGGCGTATGTGGATGGTAGATCAGCCTATTTGCAACAGTGTTAGTGAAGACTATATGAGAAAGGAAGTGAAGCGCGTCTGCATGGTCCGATGTTTAGAGTACTACTCTGGCATCTGCTTGAAATTGACGAAAAGTTAGGAGTTGTAGCACATACTTTCTTCAATTACTTGTAACGGATCGTAATATTATACTACTAAATGAGCATGCAAAAGTGTTTCCAACCCGCAAAACGTTTTTCTTTGCGTCAAGAATCGAATTGAGGTTCATGAAGTTATGCTACGCGCTTTACTACTACACCACGCAGTTGCAAGGGCGTAGGAAAGGAAAGATTGCGCAGTCCATGGTCCGTTTTTTCACTTCCGCGGCGATCGACCCGGGGTGAATAGAGGAAACCGCGGAAAATAGGAATAGAAAATAGGATTAGAAACAGATCAACCCGGCTGCTAGATTTCTTCTCCAGACAGCGGCACAATTGGATCTAGCTGTGTCCAATATCCGTCGGAACTGGAACCATCGGACCTCCCCGTCAGAGGCACTGCAGTAACATCAATTGATGCCCTGAGCCACCTAATCCAGCTAAGAGTTTGCCTCGGATAAAACGGAATTCCGCTGCTGGGACGAGATAGCTGTGCGAGGGGAAATCTGCAAGTCGACATCTAAGGCGGTGTTGGATCTCCGTTCTACTGGGAAGAAACGCCGCCTCATTTAGAGTTATAAAGAGCATTACTCATAATTGCTTATCTAGTTGGTACGTCCGGAAACAAATACTCAAGTCTTCAAGTCAAGTAGTGAATGCCCAACCCCCAAGTGAAGCTTTTGTGGTGGACGTCCGTGCTCGAGTCGTTACGGCGCTGACACGTCACGATGACGCCACGCCGAACCCGATATTTTACAGCTCACAGCGCATTCCACAGCAGCTTCTCCGGTTACAACGGCTTCGGTTACTTCCTTCGGTGTCGTATTTATTTTCGAGTGCAGGAAAGACATTTCACAACGTTTAAGAGTTCGATTTTCATCACAGAATTGGGTGTGTCCAACGAAGTCGTTAAAAACTCTCACAATAAAATGTCGACACTGTCTAGATAGTTTGATTGAGTTCGGCCGGTTGTCTGTAAGAAAATTCTAATGGCCGACAGTTCTGACCGGTTTTCTGTGGTTTCTACGATCAACACCGGACGAATGCCAGAGGAGTACCCCAATAAACGGACCACGTGCTGTTTTTTCTTCCACTTCCTTATCATAGTAATATGTTTACCTCTTATTGTGACACATTCCTACATGCACAACTACCAGATATCTCGGAAAACCAGTCGGGAGCTTAGAGCTAGTCCTGCCTGGGTTGGCCCCTCGCTGGTAGGTGATACCTGTTTACGCAAACCCCCACTGAATGGCCTGAAGGTTGGCACCGGATCTCACATCCAGCGGGGAAAGATCACCACCACCACCACCTTCTGTGATAAAACATGCACTACAATTACGGGACTAATGATGGCTCGCTCGGAAACATGAATCGCACAACAAAAGGGCAGAAAATTGTCCACATTTCACGAGGCAAGAAAGTTGAAAATGTGATTCTGTGTACATACTTAAGAGTTTGCATGCTCTTCGTGTTTTCAACGGGCTTCTTGTCATGTCACAATGATTAAAGCGTTTGGGTAAGGTGCGAAAAGTCTTCAGTTCGAATCCAAACGCATTATTTTTTCTGTCGAATCAAAAATGGGCGGAAAGGCTGTCGAATCAGGAACGGAAGGGAGATTCCAATAGTGAAAAGGAAAGTGTGGGCGAAGCTACCACATCAAGTTTAATTGAATCCACACCTCATTTGCGAAATTCGAACAAGCAAATGTTGTAGGAAATTGAACCGAAGTATATGGAAATGGGATTGCTATGAAAGAAAACGCTGACGAAGATAGAGAAGGGCGGAAAATCAGAACCTTTTAATATGTTTAGAGAAATGATATAGCCGTTTACGTGAACATTGGAGGAACGTAATCGATATGCAATGGTGGTTGTGAAAATTGTACCGTGAATGAGAGAATGGTCGACATCACTTAAAAATCGGTGAATGTGTAGAAGAGTGTAGTCATAAGAAGTGATTAAATTTTTATAGAGATGGCGTGCACATTGGCCTAGCAGCGCCCTCTTTAATGTGATAGGTCAGGTCAATGTTGCGACACACTCAGTTGGTGTAGAGCTGTCAAACGACATGGAAACGTGCAAACAAGTGCCAGTGTGCCTCGTCGATGGCAAAGAACGTAAAATCAGCATCTGAGTCACTTCGAATGGGGCAGAATGATCGGTGGGCGCGCTGCTACGACAGTGATGTGTGTGTTTATGTAGAACCAGTGGATAGAGTGGAAACATGCAAGCTAATGCCGCCGACGTCAAAGGGCGCAATATCAGCATCTGAGTGAGTTCGAACGATGAAGAATGATCGATCTCTGGGAGGCAGGTTTGTTGTACCGTGATACTGCGGCTCGAACGGGGCGCGCTGCTACAACAGTGATGCATCTGTGGAAAAAGTGGATAGAGGAGGTTAGTACACAGCGGCGAACGGGTACAGGGCCACACAATGTGACCACAGCGCGAGATAATCGCCATCTTGTCTGCATGGCCGTAACCGACGGAACGGCGTCGTCCACAGTTTTGGCTTCACTTTGGAGCACTTGACGGGTGAGGTCGTTTCTGCGTCGACGGTTCGACACCATGTGCTGAGGACTGGGCTGGTGGCACCATGCCGCTGTCAGATTCCGTTGATCCAAAAACCACCAACGCCTCAGACAGCAATGGGCACGTGAGCGTGTTCAGTGGTGTGCTGAGTGGCCAAATGTGTTTTCGGACGAGAAAGCGGATAAATGCTTTTCCTATAGACGGAAAATTACTAGCTCTAACACGTGGCCAAAAACGTTGTTTTGAAGGACCTTGATTCCGAAAAATCGATTGTCGGCAAAACGTGTGTGTGTATGCGCGTGTGTGTGCGCGCGCGCGAGCGTGCGCGTGTTCGCGCGTGCACGTGTGTGTGCGCGCGCGTGCGCCCGCGTGTGCGCGCGCGTGTGTGCGCGCGTGTGTGCGCGTGCGCGTGCGTGCATGTGCGTCCGACTGTCTGGCTGTCGATCTGTCCATCCGTCTTCAATCAACGATAGCACCTGAAAACGTTCAACCGATTTTCTCCTAAACTGACGTTCCTCTATCGATCCGAACGAACTCAAAGCTTTGGGAATTTTAAACTGATACTTTGTTTTTTGAGGCTACTTTAAATGAAGGCTCAAACTCGTTTTCAATATTTTCTCAGAAATGCCACCAAATTTCTTAATTTAACTTTGTCCTCGAATATCGAATATGTGACTTAAGAGAATGATGCAGATTTCATATTCATTACAATTCCTGATTTTTCAAAAGGTTCAAAAGAGTAGGTTTTTCGAAAGATGCTAAAATTGTAGCTACACCTACAATTTTGAAGATAGAAATTTTTGAAATCTGTTCTTTAAAGACCTCTTTAAAGACAGGTGGTGTTCAATATTGAAATATATGAGTAGTATTCTTGAAATTCTGCGCGAAATAAATGCAATTTTTATTATTTTAAACATTTTTTTCTCAAAAATTCTTTCAATATTTTTCTTTAGAATTTCTCCTTGTATATATCAAGAGACAGTAAAATATATGGCTCTAGTCATACTTTCGGCTAACTCTCCGTAATTTCGAAAATTGCAAAAAATAAACACTTCAAAACTACAAAATTTAAAATAGCTATTTTTGCCTTACACAAAGTCTAATCTAAAAAACTCAATAAGAACGGCCATGTAAATTTTTTTTTAAAAGTAGATATCGTGTAATTTGCTGAAATTTATGCAGTTTCTAAAATAAATTATTTTCTCAAAAACTGCTCAAAAATGTTCATTAACGAAGCATACTACATATTTACCTTATAAAGAGAAAGCATTGTAACGCAGAGACACCAGTGGGTGATATTTCGACAGAAAAACTCGTATTGTGGGACCTTGAAATAAATAAGGTATGAATCTTGTTCCTATATTTCGAAAATTACTTCCTCTAAAACGTTTTGTGTTGTCTGAATATACGTTGTGTCTTGATACCTAAAAATCGGTTGACATCAGAAAACGTACTTCTGTGTTTAGTCAACGCTAGTGACTAAGCACTTCTGACAATCTGCTCCTTAACTGATATTCCCCGATTGATCTTGCCGAACTTGAAACCCCAGGAATTTGAAATGGAAATTTTGATTTTGGGGAAACTTTACATGAAGCCTCAACACTTTAAACAGTTTCTTCAAAATGGCTGCAAATGTTACTTTCTCGCTACGGAGTAGAAGGGCAAAGAATCTCTTATAGTCGGGCCCAAGTTACGAAAAGGTGGATAAATCCAGTTGCTCAATCCATGTTTCGTGGGTCCTTGATAGCGAATAATCGATACAGTTAAACGCCTGTCCTTCTGTGAACAACACTAGCAGCTAAACCCTTCTCCAATGGACCTGAATGATGTCACGACCCCTTGAACTTGAAACCGATATTTTAAATGGGGGTACCTCATACGAAAACCATGGGAGATTTTCTATTTTTTTCAAAAACCTGGCTCCATCGTTCTTGATTAAATTTTATTGTTAGATAGTGTACATGGCGTTTAGGAGAATTGTGCATGAATGTTGAAAATCCTGATTTTTCGAAAATTGCAAAAGATCAAAACTACAACTAAAATATTAATGATTGACACTGTTTCTCTTAAAGAAATTATAGTCTGTCTAAAACTACTACTACTACTACTACTACTACTACTACTACTACTACTACTACTACTACTACTACTACTACGACTACGACTACTACGACTACTACGACTACTACGACTACTACGACTACTACGACTACTACGACTTCTACGACTACTACGACTACTACGACTTCTACGACTACTACGACTACTACGACTACTACTACTACTACTACTACTACTACTACTACTACCAACAACAACTACAACTAGAATATTAATGCTTGACGTTGTTTCTCTTAATGAAATTATGGTCAGCCCTATCGTCTTCTGTTCAGAGGTACCCATTGTTTGGGCCACCTCAATTTTGGCATTCTCAGCATATGTCCGTACCTCTGAAGCTGTTTTCGTTCTACAGTATCCTTTTTAATTTCCATTTTCTCTTTTATTTCTTCATGTGGTGTAAACGAGATATTCTGCAACTTCGTCTCAAAAAGTCCATTTGAATCGTCAATAATCTCTTTTTGTTCTTTTGAGTCAGTTCCCATACTTCCGAGCCAGATGTGTCAATACTTTCTATTAAGGTATTGTACATATTTTTCTTTGTTTTCTTTGATAACTGGGAGTACCATAGAATTGGATTTAGCATATTAATGATTCGTATCCCTTGATTAATCTTATTATTTATATCATTGTTACTTTTGCCCTCTTTTGAAACTGTGAAGCCCAAACATTTAAAATTATCACATAATTGTATTTTATCATTTCCAATGTGCAGATCATTTCCATATTCTCCTGTTACCATATACTATGTAGTGAACACATATATTTGCAATCCCCATATTCCTAATTCCTGTTTAGCTTTTCTAAACAATGGTTAATATCTTGCTCATTCTCAGCCATGATGACTAGAACATCAGTGAAAAGTAGAACATCCTGTGTTGATTCTCCAATTTGCATTCCCATCACACTGCATTTCCTTCTCTATTCTTTCACAGCTTTGGCAATGAACATGTTTAAAAAAGTTGGGGGCATACAGCACCCCTGTCTCAATCCTTTAGAAATTATTTTATCATCTGATACTTGTATGTTGACTTTCACAACACCTTTACTGTCTTTATACATTTTCCTAATGGTGTTAACTAATTTAAAATTACATTTTTGTTCTAAAATTTTAAAAAGTCAAAAAAATATAAGATTCCAATTCATATAAGATTATATATAAAATATAAGATTCAAAAATATAAGATTCTATCCCTGACTCTATTTTTCCTTTAATTATTCGCCCGTACAGTCTACTAATTGAACTTGTGACACTAATTTCTTCTTGATCAGTGAGACTATTAAATAAGTTTACAATAATTTCTTTCATTTCATCCAGAGAATGTTTTAACAGTTCAACTGGTATCCCTCCTGGGCCTGGGGATCTATTATTTTTCATCCCCTTCAGAGCATTATTTAGTTCTTTTAGAGTTATTTTTGTGATGTCATCCTGTATTTGTACATTATCTGCATTATAACTGATGTACGTGTATTCTGTTCTATTCTTTCAGAAGTTCTTGAAAATATGCTGTCCTTTAATAGTGATTGGTGACATAACACATCTGTTTTTAATTCTTTTATTGCTTTCCATTCCTCTCTAGACCCATTGCTTCCCATTAACCTATTTACTTCAGAGCATTTTGTTTCCCAAGCCTGTGTCTTAGTTTTTGCTACTGCTCTTTTAACTCTTCTATTGATATTACTATACGCAGTTCTGTCTTTGGGGTCTCCTGAGCTTAGACATTTTTTACATTTCACTTTCTTCTCTTCGATCATTTGCTTAAAATCTTCATTCCACCAATGTGTTTTTCTTTCCTTTAGTTTGGGATTCTCACCTAATGCTTCACATGCTGCTTCATGAATTACTGTTCTTTTTGTTTATATAGATCACTTGCTTGCTGTTTTACATTTACTTGCAATTTATTTGCCAATCTAAATTTATATAGGAAACTAATCAAGTCATTTTGTATGCTATCCAACAGATATATTTTTGAGTTACATGGAGAATGAGTTTCTGGTAGTTTGATCTTTTGGAAGTTAGGTTTGTGAAAAAAATAAATAAGAGCTCTAACAAAATAGTGGTCGCTACCACATTCTGCACCTCTTAATACTTTTACATCTTGACATTTCAGATGTGTTTTCTGCCTTACCATCACATATCAATTATTGACTTAATATTCCTGGTAGGTTGTGTCCATGTATAATTATGGATATCTTTGTTCTATAGAACCCATTCATGATTTTTAGATCCATCTGACTACATAAATTTATAGGGAAACTACATAAATTAATAAGGAAATAATGAATGATAAATTAAGAGATTTCAATCATCATTTATCAATCATTATTACCTTATTTTAAAATATATCTTTAAGGAACAGATTTCACTAAGACCTCCTGAATGCACACAGGAGACACTGCCTTAAAATAGCACTGACAGTAAGAGCGAGAAGGTTTGTGTGTTCTTATGAAGCTATGGGCATACAGGGCTGATGCTACCGGTAGGGGCACCCATGCTGTACAGGTCTCAGCTGAGGAGCCAGACAAAGGGTTGTCTCACAATGACCCAGCAGTACATCTTCATCAACTCTATTCAAAGTGTGTCGGGCCTGGTTCCCAAGTCCCTCCCTCTCCCCCACAAACGGCAACTAGCCATAAATGTGGTCCGTTTACTAGTATGGCATGGCTATTCTTCCTTTTGTGCCATACTACTTCATTCTTTCCTATTTGACCACTCTTGGTCTCTTGTGTTTTTTGACCCCGATGCTATTAGGTTGCGAGGGTTAGGGAGTCATTATTTCCTCCTCTCTTCTTTCCTTATTCTATTCTATTTTTCTCCCTCCTCCCTTTCTATCTATTTCTGTATCTTCTTCTTCTTTTCTGACTTCAACTTGTTGCCTTGCAGGAGGGGGTGAATCCCCCAAAGGCTAAGGGAAGGAAAACCCTGAAACAAAACCATGGGTAGAGAGAACTCAGAAAGGCGTGGGGCCAACCTCTCTAGGGGAAGAAAACTCAAACAAATCCTGGCCTGCCAGGTTGGAGGTTGGGCTATGGACCAACACTTCATTCCTGTAAAAAACTAAACATGTTACAAACTCTAAGCAGCCTTTAAACAGACCCAATCGAAGATCACTTAAGCAATGAAACCAGACAATACAAATGGCCACATGGAACATACAGGGTATTAGCAAAAAGTATAAAGAAGTATTCAGTCTTAATCAGATAAATTATGATTGAGATCTGTTAATTTGGAGAGAAATTGGGATAATAATAGTTACATAATACTATCTATAAGGGTGACAAAGTATGTGCAGTTTTAGAACCACTAGTTTTAAATTTAGGTTTGTTAACTTGTCTTAAACATTCTTTCATTTAGCTTTTTAAAAGAAAATTAATAAGTACTTAACAATATGTGTACATGACATGAACTAATTTATTAAGTTTCGGTATTCAATCTAGAAAAAACAAAATAATGCATCTCTTAATGTTTGTTCAAGTTGTATTGGAAAATAATTACTACCAGTCTCTATTTGTATATTTGAAAAGAAGTTGTAGTTTCCTTTTGGCAAAGTAAATGAGGAAGAGAAAAAAATTACTTTTATTTATAAAAATTTATTTGGATACCTTAAAATTCAGGGTTTTCTTTCTATTTGTAATGAAAAATATAACGTTTTCTTTCTCATAAGAGATGTATATTTGAACAGAAAGTAAATGATTCAAACAAAAGTTTGTTGGTTATCTCATTGTTACAGACCAGAAGTAGTCCTGATTTACTTACTCATTTGTTTCAGGTTGGTTACAGAATTGCACCTATGAATCATGCAATCAGCACTGGCATTTACTGTGTTGGAAGCGGGTATCTCATCATCAAAATATAGAATGACTTAGAGAAGTATCTGCAAATGGAGTGAAACTTGTGTGATAAATAAATTCTGATATTTAATACACATTCTATTGATAGTGTCAAATCAGTTTCCACTCAGTTTTTAATATTACTTTTTACAATATTTTATTATTGCTATCATATATCACACATAACAGACTGGTTTTAAAAAAACAAACAATGTTTTTGTAGGAAATTTCCCAATTCTTTAAAAATTGTTTCATCTTCTGGAAACTAGTTCACTCCTCCCCAAATATCAGATCAATGTAAATTGCCGGTAAAGATTATAAAATATTTTTTTAAGGGGCAATTTACTCTGTTCTGCTTGAATCTGGCCTTCTAAAGAAAATTTGGTGTGCTAATGCATATTGATCTAAAATAATATTTTTTATTTCTCAGCTATGGAGCTCATTTGCTGGAAAAAGTGCTCAACATATGCCCCTACAGACTGTTCGTTGATCATTGCTTGAAGTGGATGAACTTGTGCCAGCAGATAGGACCAATCTCTTCCAGCCCTGATGAAGTATACAGTGTCCTCAGTGAGTATACGAAATTAAACATTCAAATTTGAATATTCCACTAATTTAAACACATTTCAACACAACAAGAAACTTAATTGTAGTACAAATGTACTAAAGTGAAGACCTCACTTATTGCAACTCATTGAAATTGGGGTATTGGAAAAACTAAACTAGGATGTGTAATACATAAAATTAAAAATTAAATAATTAGTAAAAATACCAATATTTTCATAAATGTGTGTAATCATCGACTACAACTCAATGAGGTTGAACTTGTTTCATTTGTTCCCTTACCTGCACCCACAGCTCCATTAAACATAAATATTAACTTACATAAATTTTGTAAAAATTGTACATTATACAAACCTTAAGTTATAACAAGCTTGTTTAATTTTGAGAAAAATGGTCAATAAGAAAGATATCAGTAATGTTCTTCAATTTTTCCAATGTATTTAATTTCCATTATCATGGTATTTTATTTGATATAATGAAGGTCATTGGAATAAGAGAGGTTGCCAATAATTAGTATTTTAAAAAATTATCAACTTTAATCCAAACAATTGTTGAAGATTGCTGGCTATGATGTTGACTTCTTGACTTCAATGTTTCATCCCCCCCCCCTTTGCTTCGAAAAGGAGGTGCTGATGTTTTTCGGTAAATTCTAAGGAACACGAGATATTGTAATCATAGATTCCAATGCAAAGATTTACCTAACACTGATAACTGACTTCCAGAAGATAGTGGAAATTGTTGGGATTGAAACTTGCCTCTCGTTAGAATATAATTATATAATGTTTTACAAAAATATATTTATAATTTGGGAAAATTTTTGTTATTATTTGAGATGGATATTCAGTTGTTGGAATAACAGAAATAAAAGCTATTTTCTTCAATACTAATTGGTATTTATTCTCTGCTGTTTTGGATTGAGTTTGCTGAAATAATTACACAAATTGGTTTTCCAAAAAGTAGCACCCACATATCTCAAGAACAAAAAATTCTGTATTCTCATATAACACTGCAATGACTTAAATATTTTAAAAAACAGTCTTTACAAATAGGTCAATAATATTGTATGGTATAGAGATAAACAGGATAACATTTTTTAACATAGAAAATTAAAAATGTTGCTGTTTCATAATTTGTGAATAACAAATATTCTTTGGCATGTGGTCGTTCTCTTGAGGCACGTTGAGGCTTGTTGCATTTATTTATTTACGTCAAAAACAGTTAAAAACTGTGTATGACATGCTATGGGAAGAAGTTAATTTGAAGTTACATTTATGTCCAGAAGCAAAACAAGGGGCCATCTCAGCATTTGCTTGAGGATCAGGAATACTGTGTGAAAACCTGATAGAGATGGGGTCATTGACCCAGAAGCTGAAGTACAATACTTGTTACAGGTTCTTTACAATTATACAATCCAAATGATATATAATACATTAAATGTCATTTTAAAAATAAATATTACTTTCCTTTTGGATGCTCAGTATAGTCTCTAATTGTATAGAAACAGTTGTGCAGCAGTAAAGATTTTACTTGGGACTTAAATATTTGTATCAAATTTAATCATTTAATGTCATATGGCAAGGTGTAAAATAATGTACATGTATTATATGTAATTTTATTGTAGTGAACTGTTGATACTGTCACCTGATGAATTTGATTACTACGTCGAGTGTTGTAGTTATAGACAACGGCGTTTGCTGAAGGTATATTCCTGCCCTTAAGTAAGTCATTTTTAACAAAAAACACTGATTCATATATTAAGAGACAAGGTGATGGTAAAATACCTAGATTAATAAAGAGAGGATTACAAGAATCATGTGGATGGGATTTGCTTATTATTCGTACAATTCATTTTTGTAATCTAAAAGTCTGGGAGCTATAAGATGTATTTCCCCAGAATATTATGCCATATCTCAGGCGGGAATGAACATTTGTGAAATATACACAACGCATGACATCAGCTGTCATAAGCAGTGACGCACTGAATATGAGAATTCAGTCAGTAGACACAGTGCGATAATAGGTAGAATAATACAATCAAATGTTTACATTGTATGGTCAAAATCAAAGCTGTTTCCTTGTTTGCTTTATTTTTTCTAACTTCCTGGGTATCTAATGAAATTATATCTATCCCTCACATTACTGCCGGTCAGTTAGTGTTCTTTCAGTTTCTGTATGCATTGGATTTTGGTAATTATTGTATACTTAAGTGTTGGTTGTTTCTGTAATGTTTCATAGTGTAGGATTCCTCAGATATAGTAAATTGAAAATTGCTTGCATTATCATGCATACAGAGGTGTATCTATGCTATGGTACATGCCTTGGGTATCACTTATAGAGGCTACTCAGAGTAAACCCACTAAAACAAATTGCAACCACCCTAAATTTGAAGTATTCTGACAAGAGCGCAAATTCTATGCTTGTCTTGGATGCTTCAACACTTAGATATTCCTCTGTGTGTACACTTCCATACTATTTTGTTATGTATGCTTTTTTCATATATATAAGATTCTGTTCTTTTATTTTATTGTATTAAAAAGTAGGAATATTTGTATATCATACAATGTACAATTGTATCTACATTTTCGTATTTTCAATATTTACAAATCTGCATGAGCATGTGTGCACATGCTGGATAATTATTGTATTTGTAAAATTTACATATTGTAGTAAGTGATGTATCATTTTACTAAAATGACTTCCCCCATGCCACATGTTTTGACTGAATGGATACAATAAATAATCTAATCTAATAGATATCAAAGTTTCCTAAGAAGAGCATAGGTCAGCTAGCACACTAGATTGGGGTTCATAAAGCCCAAAAAAAATCATGTGAATTTTGACCATAAATATATTTAAGTACAATTTAATGAATATAAACATGGAAAAATATTTATGTTATAAATTTTTACTAAGTACTGCAATTTTGTGGTAAAATCACTTATTAAAAAAGTGTTTGATTAATAAGTAATGAAATGTAATATTGTAGATTGTAGTTGCTAACAATTAAATATCCCTGAAAGACCATTACAATTTAACAACTTAACAATTTAAGTGAAATTATACATTTCCTTTTTGCAGAAATGTTAATAAATCGGTGCTCTGAATTTCCTGAAACTATAACAATTCTTCGAAAGGAGTATCTCAAAATATTTCACCATGTTATGACAGCCAAAGTAAGTAAACAACAAACACAGTAGTCATATAAATAATATTCATTGTAAAGTCTGTGTGATTCAACTATTTGAAGACTAAATATATAATTGGTCAAGCAACAAAAAAAAGTTATTAAAAAAATTCTTAGAAAAGTTAAAATCAATTTCTCGTATTTAACATGTTAGCTTTTGTTTAGGATGCTATGTGCTCTGAATTGTAAAAAATAAATTTAGTGATGCATAATGAGAGGAATTTTATAATAGAAATATTATTTTCTGCTATGTACAAGAAAAGCTTAATTATCTTCTCAATACCAAAATAAATACAATAATTGTAGTATTGTATTTATTATTGGAGGCACCATTGAAATCTTGTGAAAATCTATATTGGAGATGTAAACAGAAGTAATCTTCAATAAAAATTATTGTGTACTTACAAAATTCACTGTTCAAAGTCTGGAAGTTGTGCAAGACATTGCTAGTTAAGCTGTTTGAAAATTTTCTTCTCAAGTAGGTTTTCAAGTTACAAAACTCCAATAGATACATTATATATTGATTTTACAACTACCCATTTCAATACATTCTCAGTAACATAACATACAAAAACAACTAGGGTTGCCAGCTGTCCTCTTTTTCCCAGACATGTCCTCTCTTCAGGCCTATATCTTTTATCCAGATTCTTTTTTAGACTGAGTCCTCTATTATCCTCTTTTGTCGAAAAATAACGTCTAACATCATATTTTCATTTCATTCACGAAATTGATAGTGTACGATTTGACTGAATGATAAACTCCAAAATGTTAAAAAAAAGTAGGTGGAAAAGCAATCATGCAACGAGCTATCTTTTATGTCATGCCAATGTGTATACTCTGATTTAAACTGTGCAAGTTGACTTCAATGACCTGAGATGCAATTAACCAATCAGGAGCTTTGTTACAACATATTTTTGATATTGAAGCTCCCAATTAACTAACTACACCCCACCTGACCATTTGTTTTAATCAGAGAATAATTTGTACCTCAGTATTTTTTATTAATACGTCAGTCATTATAATGGTAATGTGGAAATAATTTTTTCTCTAATGTAATCGCAATGGACTAACATAAGGAAAAGTTTGTCTGTAGAGCTAGTGAAAGCAATTTGGACTGTGAAATATAATCTTATTCTCATTATTTATGTTGATTTTCCATAATTTCTTCTTTATTTGAAAACTAGATTTCCTCAGGAAAATAAGTTCAAATGAAAATCATATGTGAGTATTGACACCATTAGAGTGGACATGAAGAAATATGTTTAAATTCTTTGCTTACATGAATTAGAATATTATTTATTACCATATTTTTTGTCAAAGTTCCTTTTGTGCAATGATTATTTGTCCTCTTTTTTTTAAAAAGAGAGATCTGGCTGAGATCTGGCAGCTTAATTAAAACTACCCACCACAGTTCATTCTCTTCCCAAATCCAAAATCATCTCCTTTCAATGTCCTCATATATTAAACCTAAAAAAAGAACTAATGTGAACAACGGTTGTGTACCTGTCTTGAATTTAAGTCTTTTCCCTCTCCTACTTTTGTTTCCATTTGAACTCTGCATTCTTTCCCATCCATCACTTTCTCCTCCTCTTCCCCTTTTATAACCCTGCCATTCTCCCATCAATAAAGACTTAATTTCTAGTTTACCTTTCCTATTTTCACAATCATATTCTATGCATTAGCCTAAATTCTTTTAACTCCACATTGAATCATCATTTGCTCAGTGGTAGTCTTTGAAAGCAGATAGATCCATTATTCTTGCAGCATACGAGTGAGAAATTATTGAGGAACCAATAATTTTCACTACGGCACATCTAATGATATCTGGCAGCTACATTTACATGTAAAATTTTCAATTTCAGCAACATTTTAATTACAAAAGAGTATACTGAAACAAGGTTTGTTTTGTTGAACTTTATCCATAAACCCTTAGCAATCATGTAAGACTACAAACAATAATGTCTAATTTTTATTTTAGGTAGCACAACATTATCAATCCAAACAATTATTTTCAGTTATAGTGTAATTTTGCACATTGTTGCCTTGAATAAAACTGATGTGATTTCAGTAAAACCTCTTCCAGGTATTCCTTTTTGACATAGGCCTATTTTAAAAACACTGTTATTATCTGAAACAAGTAAAAAAAATGAATTAAAAAATGGGGTGTTATGTATTTTTCCATGAGTAGGTGCAGGAAGTGATAACATGTGTAAGGCATCAATAAAAGGGCATTTATTAGGCTACTAATAGGCTTTTGTGTGTTTACTTATGGTGGCACAAAACCCATTAGATAATATTATGTACCTTCAAACAGAAATATACCTGTTTGAATCACTTACAGTTTTAAGTTGACTTGACTATTTTAATGATGGTTGTTTCACAGTACAAAGTTAATGAATGAAATATTAAACTTGAAAATTTTGTTGCTTAGCACATTATGTATTCAAAGTCTTTTATTGATCCCCTTCATAAATTTTCAGAAAATGTTTCAAAAATAAGACCTTAGTAAAATGTTAAATTCTCTTCATGCTGAAATAGTGCTTCACATACACTTGCCTTCTTGAAGGTACCTTTCAATTTTTTGCAAACATTTTGTATATTTTTGCCATTTATTAGACATTTGAGAGGATCACAGTTGTGAAGATTGGGACCAGGAATAAGAAAAGACTGTTCATAATATGTCAAGCAAGCACATACTGACAATGCCTGCGCTGTCTGCCCTCAGTATTCTTTCTGCGCATGCAGCCACTCTTAGAACAATCACATTTATTTATTTGAAATGATTTGCTTGTAATGTATACTGAATGTTAGAAACATTTTTGGTCTTTATGTACAAAAAAATATGTTCATCTATTTTTCAACAATTTATTTTGTGTAACAGTTTGACCATTATTAGTCTCTTTTTCACAAATTGTATTTTAGGTCCAAGATGGAAAAAAGACTTGGTTAAAACTTTTTGCTTTTTAATAGAATATCATCGAAAAATTGCGAGTATTAAGTCATTAGATTAAAAATTAATTATGTCGTTTTAACAATAAGTAAAAAATATAAAAATGACAACACATTTCTTGATAATATGTGTTGAGTGTATACTAATAAATTAACACACCATTACATAACATTTTTTCAACTCTATTTTCACATGTTAACAAGTATATAATGTCATGCTTGCCTCAGAATGGTACAGACAATGGACACCGTTTAATGTTTCTTGAAGAAAATTGAACATTATTGCACTGTATGCTTTACATAAACGTAGATTTTTTTTATTATAATTTTTTTTATGAAACATACACATTGATTTGCTGTAAGCTTAATTGGCTTATAAAAGTAATTTATTTCTAACCTTTCAACTATTTCACACTGAAATTAAGACATTCAAACATGGAGCATTCAAACTTTAAAATGTGATAGAATTAAACTGTCTGAAAAAAATATGTTTCAGAATGTCACTTTCTAGCACACATTCATGTTTGAATTATTGTTTAAGTTGTCATGCAATATATATATGTGATACTTCTTTAATTTACTTTAATTCTTTGCATAGTACAATATGGAATACATTTTACAGGCCTCTGCAATTACTGTGGGCTGTGTGGAGAGTTTACTCAGGAGCTATCCACTATATCCAAGTGTTCTTCACAGAGATCTCGAGTTGGTAAGATAATTAATAATAACAATAATAAATCTCTTTCTTCCTCTCTCCCTCCCTCCCTTTCTATAACTTTCTCCCTCTCCCTCTCTCTCTCTCTCCCACTTCCTCTCTCTTTCCTGTTCTCACTCATTCTCTTTCCTTCTCTCTACCCCTCTCCCACTCTCACACTAGCTCTCCCGAACTCCTTCCCTCTGTCTTCCTCTATCTCTTCCTGTCTCTCTCCCTTTTTCTTTCCCCTCTCTCTCCCTCTTTCCCACTCCTTCTTTTTGCTCTCCATCTTTCTTTTTCTCTTTCCCACTCTCTCTTTCTCTCTCTCTCCCGCTCTTTCTTTCTGTTTTTCCGTGTCTCTGTCTCTCCCCTCTCTTTCCCTATCTCTCCCTCTCCCTTCTCTCTCCCTCTTTCTCCCTGTCTGTGCTTATTCCATTATATTAAAGGAAATCACTCTCACTTAATGGTGTGTTGTATTTCAAACTTTGTCTCCCATTATTCTTGTTTAAGCAACATTATGTTGCTCACATCAACCTGGTTACAATCAACGTAAATACATACATTACTAAACATCTTCTCCTTCTAAGTCATTTGTTTCCTCTTAAAAAATTAGAATTTAGCCCAATATTTTGTTTTATAATTTTGTATTAATATATTTTTTTTCATTTAAATTTATTTTCAGTTTTAGAACACTTTTTATAATGCCATTCTTTTTGATATGCCCTTTTGTCATTAACTTGCTTAACATGAAGTGGTTCAATTACTCTTCGTAATAATTTGTTAGAAGGGATAGGAGTTTTAGATCTTAATACCCTCCCTATTAATATTGCTGAAGATTAATTTAATCCAGCCTCTGCAGTATTACGATAATTCAATAAATTTAAATTTAAATCTCGATTTCATTCTAAAGAAATTTTAATTATCCTTTTAGTTATTCCTACTGTTTTTTCTGCCATATCATTGGATATGGGATAATTGGGACTTCGTGTTCAAATTCGAAAATTTCACTCTTTTGCATATTCATGCATTTATTAAGAATGAAAAGGCACATTATCAGCTTTTAAAATATCTGATATTCCTAATCTACTAAAAATTTGAATTCGTGCATTTTTAATACATCCACTAGTTTTATTACACATTTGGATTATTTCTAATCAATGCACATAATAGCCAACAATTATTAAATAACTTTTTCCAGGAACTTGAGCAATATCAGCCCATATTTTGATGAAAAGAATATTGTGTATTTCATGATACATTAAAGGCTGATTTACATTGGATCTTCAGTTCTTCTGACATACACTACATTATTCTATATTTTTTATATCGGCACATATTCCTGGCCAGTAGTAGTAATTTCCAATGATAGAATGCATATTTGTTTTGCCTAAATATGTTTCATGAAGCTTTTTGATGATGGAGCATCTTGTTTTTTCTGAACAATAATACAATTTTGACAATATAATAAGCCATAGCTTAATTATATATCATTTCTTAACTTGAAATAATGAGATAATTCTCCTCTAGCCATTATAGAAGAAGGCCATCAGCGCACCTACTTTACTTAACTGGTGATCTTGTAAAATCTCATTTTTAATTTCAGTTAGTTTTTCATCTGATAATTGCATATAATCCATCTCACACATTTACACACACAATCCATCATTTACACAATGAAACATACCAAGCATAGATTCATTGAATTTCTCAAATGTTTGAATTTCACTCTTAGACAAAATCTTTCCTGGTAGATATTGTAGTTTAAAACTATAAGGCAACAACTTTAATATTAAATGTCTCAGTCTATTCTTTTGAATTTTATTAATAGATTTATTAATTATGGAAATATGATATCTGATCATTTTGTATTTTTACATTATTGTGCTCATATATATACATATGTAATTTAGAACACGCAAAATATAAGGCTAATAATTCCTTTTCAACTTGATTGTAATGGACTTCAGCAGAATTTAATAATCTTGAATCAAAATATACAGGTCTTTTGTTCGGTAATGAACAGCATCCCAACGGGTCTTGTGAAGTGTCACACTGAATTAATACAGGAATAATTGTGTTAAAAGAAGTTATTACTTCTTTGCTGGATATAATTTTCTTGATATGAAAGACAATCGTGGAATGTGTTTCAGTCCAACACCACTGAATATCTATTTTAAGTACTTCTCTAAAAGGAGATATGATTTGAGAAAGATTAGGAATAAAGACTCAAAGAAAATTTACCATACATAATAATCTTTGTAATTCTATTTTATTTGTTGAATTCTTTAAGTCAATAATAAGTAATATGCTGCTGGAGAAAACACTATACCTAAATATTTGATTTCATGAGGTCAATATTGAAATTTATTCAAATTAAATTTTATATTTAACTTTCTAGCACACTCTAATACTTGTCTCAAAATTTGTCCACTTTCTTTTCTTGTACCTGTAGATATCTATATGTAGCTATCTATCTGTATATCATCAAAATATTCAGTATCATTAGGTTTATCTTGAAAATAACTACTAACACACGTATGAAACAGCTCTAGCAGATTTGCATAGACAAACAGGGATCTTAAAGATCTGTACGTACCAAAACTAGTAGAAAAATTGCAAACTTTAGATGATCCAAAATCTAACTTGATATGATAAAAGCCATCGTTTATATCAATAATTGTAAAATATGTTTTATTTGCCAAATGAGGGGATATTTCATCAAGAGTAGGTATTGTGTGCCTTTCTCTAATACTAAATGTTTTTAAATGCTGTGGATCAGTACATATTCTTCATGACTTGTCAGGTTTTTCAACTGTAACAACTTTAGATACCCATTCTACTGGATCATTTACTACTTCAGTTATATTTTTATGCACTAAATTTTTTAATTTATATTTAACTCTCTGATGTCTTACTGAACTTGTATGTGGTATTGCATCTCTTGATAATTGTATGGAGCATTGGTTTGGAAAACAACCTACCCGGCTTCAATTACATCTTTATACTCATTGCAAATCAATTATTTACTATCACAACTATTATTGTTTTTTTTAGGAAGTATGTCAGTAATATGAACTATTCGTTAGATGGAAACAGAGCCTCCTATAACAATAATAAATTTCACAATGTCATTTCATCCATTGGTTGTAACTTAAGCAAACAATTCTCCTCTTTGTTTAATTTTGAACCCTCTGTAAGCTTTGAGCTTAACATTACTGTTTTTTATTTTGTTACTTATCCCAGTTTGCTTTACAATATAAAAAGGAATAATGTTGATTTCAGCACCAGTATCTGGTTTGAAAGGTATGATTCTGTTATCTACATAAATTACTTTAAACCAAGCTTTTGTTTTAACACTATTAACTCAAAGAACAGAATCTAAAGATTATTGAACCTTTGTTTCAACTGTATTAAGTATTTCTTGACATGGGTGCTCTGGGTTTTGACATTTCTTAAGGTACATCTTGCCAAAATGATTACTCCTTCCACACCAATTGCACTTTTATCCTAATGCTGGACAGTACTGAAGACTTTCATGTATCCCACCACACCTCATGCACTGAAAACATATTTATATTTTCTTTCTTCTTTTCTGTGGGATAATCGGATACGTTCAGTATTTGTGTATATTTAAATAGTTTTGTTTGTTTATTATAATAATGTTCAATGATATACAATTAACAATATCTTCTTTTAAAATTCAGGAAACTATTCTCAATTTTCTAATTGCTTGTTTGGATGAAAATGAAGCATTGATGGAGAATGTTAATGAGTGTTTGGCTCACTTGGCAAAACTTGAAGAAATTTCTACAGAAAAAGTGACATTTTGGGAAACATTTTCCTTCGAGGACTGTCTGATTGGAATGGTACCTGCAGAAGAGCAACTTAGTATATTACCTAAATTCACTATCAGGGTGACAGAGGAAGACGTAATGACCAAACCTTTTGAGTCCTTGCTAGAAGTTGCTACAGTTCTCATTGATTCTTCTAAGTTAATTGAAGAAAGCCTTTGGTAAGTATTTATATTTGCTAATAAAGTTAACTCTGAATTACTCTAGGTTTTGCAAAAAATCTTTGGGCTAATAATGCTGACTTTAAACTAGAGCTGACTTATGGGCACAAAATTTTTGGTCTTGTATCTGCATACATTTTTTATTTAACATAGAAACAAAACCTTTTCAGGTTTTATTATTTCCAATAGTATGGTAGTTTTTAATCAGTGTGCAAAGTTTTCACTTTCACCCGAGATGCCTAGCAATATTGCTTTTTGTATGCGGTTGTCAGCTCTGTTTCTGAAAGAGACTGAACACTGTGCAAGGAATTGAAATGCCAAATCATTGTTACCATTGTCAAAATGCCTAATCATACTGATTTTGTATATTAAAATTTGTCACATACAACAAAATCTGTTTAAGTAGTCATTAATGGCTCCAGCGACAATTGGGTCTCAAATAGCTATGATCATTTAATGAAGGTAATAAGGATGTAGGAAGCAGAATTAGATCTAATTGTGTTGATTACTATGAAATAAAATGGGTTTCTTTTAAATCCTTTTAATTACCTTAAACTTCAGAAAATACAACTTGTGTAGCAAATAGCAAGAAATTGCATGAGATTTGTGACATTTGTGTTATTAAAAAAGCCCTAACAAGGTATAGAAGTGTTATATATGTTTCATTCACTTAAAGCTTCTTCTGCCTCATTGTGGCCTTACTTAGTGCGATAAAATTGTGAGTTATATCTAAGATTAATTTATATTACAGAAAACTATAAATTTGTGTATTTTTTGTGAAGAAGTTGAACTTGTGAAAAAATTATGCAAACAAATTACAGAATTACGGAGGAATGATACTTGAAATTACAAAGTTACAAAGTAAAATAACTGATAAATGAGATACTTGGTGACAGAAAAAGTTGGCATGAAATAATTTTTAAACTAACAGAAGTTATTAAATTAAAATGAAATAAAATAGAACGAATAGAATAGAAGAAACAATAGGTTATTGCAGATGAACAAACAGACATTTCGATTATATGGTGGTTGCAAGCGCCAGTAAAGGCAAACCAGCGTGGGCAAAGAACATTGTCCTGTTACTTAAAATCAAGCTGACAATAGTGAGGGCAGAAGGAAAGGGGATTTCTTAAAAAATGTCTATTTGAGGGAAGGAAAAGAGAAGCCCGGACGGTGGAAAACAAGATTTAGTCCCAATTCTGACGAATTCACATACTATAACACAGCATATCGAGTATCGGGGTAGTGTAGCTTGACGATATCAAGCATCAGTGTGGTAATACACAATTTCAGTGTGAAGAAGGTGTATGTATGTTTCTCACATCCCGTGAGGTGCCTTATAGTAAAGAATATGTAGCAGTTCATGTAATTTTCCCTGTATTCTGTTGGTGGTTACAAGGTAACACATATATATATTTTTTTTTAAAAAATGTGTTCAACTCTATCAAGATAGGTAATTGTATCTGATACTTTTTGGTGGCTTTATGTATTCTTGCTTGCTTCTTTCTCATTTTGTATAGCGCTGAGGATGGAAATACATTTTCCGAAACGTTTTCAAACAACAATGTTTTAAACTTTTTTTGTTCCTACAGACCAAGCCTCGTTAACCGAAGTTCTACACTTTATTTATGGCCATTAAGGATTCTCCATGTTACAATACCAAACAAAAATTGAAACCGCGCTCGCAAGCTCAAAGGCAGGCGCATGCACAAACACAGGGACATACAGATACGAGATATTCCATTTTGTTTGGAACACATTTGTTGAAAATTACTAAAAAACTCAGTGAATGTGGCTTACATGTCACATTCAACACACCCAACACCCTCCAAACACACTTTTCCACAATGAAGATTCTCTCCCTAACTCTCTCACAAGTGATGTATTCTCCCTTTCATGTGGCAATTGTAATGCACAATATATTGGCAAGAGCTCTTTATTATAAACTAGTGGTGCTGCCAAAGCACACACTTTCTCGCATTATTTATAAAAGCTCCTCGGCCATACCGTTAGGACATGAAATGAGTCATTCTATAATAGTAACAAGTATACGGTGATTTCTGTTCCAGCGTTATGGAGCCGAGTAATTGTGAAAATGTGGAAAAAATATTTTTCGAGCGACAAAATGAAAGCAGCCGTGAAGAGAATGAGTCTTGCCGCAAAAGTTAATCAAGAGTAGAGATATTAGAAAACTAAGGCGGGAAAGTCTGTGCCATTCTGTAGCACCCCTAGTTTACTTATTTATTTAAATATGTAATTTACTACACCAAACTTTTTCTGAGGCAAAAATGTCTTCAATTTTGTAGCTTTCAAATTATTTTTCAATTTTCGAAAAAAACGAGCAATACCCGAAAATGAGACTAGCACTATATTTCTTACCGTCCCTTATTATATATGTCGAGAAATTTTACAGAAAAAAATTGGAGCGGTTTGAGAACATTGTTTTTCGTAAACACCGAACGCAAATTATGCAAAAACTACTCATTTTTCAAAAATTGGACATGACCTTCCAACCTGCCTGTTTCCAACCTGCTTTAACTTTCTTCGTAGAATTGTAACAATTTTATTCCCATACACCTCGGCGAATGTCGAATATCATGCCACTTGATACGGAAATTATATCACCAGTCACTGAGGATGAACAACTGCACGAAATCAGTGGAATCGGTAATTCCAAGCCTCCAGGACTGGATAGTGTTGTATATTCAGGCCAAAGGAAACAACGGTTCGTAATACCAAGTCACTTTATTCCACATTCCATAACATAAACAAATATTCCAAGCCAGGTCACCGTTTGCCCGAAGATGTCCCGTTACCAAGCGCAAGTCACAACCACCAGAAGAATAACCTTACTACCCATTAACCGCTTAACAACACTGAACACGGACTTGTTCGCACACTGCACTAGCACGGGAGTGACTGTCTTCCGGCCTCACGGGCCGGCCGCTTTATACATCCCGAGCCTGTGGAGCGAGTCTTACTTGGTATAGGCCAGATGACTCCAGGCAACTTAGTTGCATGTATGCTTACTTCTGAAAGCAATTTGAGGTCGGTATGTAATTTTGCTCAAGGCGTTTTGCTGGAATTGAGGCGCCTGGAGAATGAAAGGAGGGATATCTCATGAACCTTCACTCGACTAACGTCATGTGACTGGGTCACTCTTCCACTCTCCGTGATGTATTCCCTATAGGGGGTTCCAGAGGAGGATGGAGGAGAAGGGAGGTTTGGTTTTAGTGAGAAAAAAATCTTACTCGTTGAGTCATACGGACTTCCTAGTGTCTTTTGAAACTTTCAACCTGACTTCGTAGATAAATGCACAACACGTACGAGACTAACGACCATAGCAGTTCCCGCGCCCGTAAATATCAATGAATCAATCGATTCATCAATCAAGGGCGTTTTCTCCCTTCGGAGCCCAAGCGAGACTGTTCAATGCCGCTTACACATTGGTTTCACGCAGAGTGGGTTTAGCGTATGAAACGCGCTATTATTTTCAATATAGGTATCTTCTCCGCTCTTTGCCGCTTGGTTGATTCAATTTGTTTCACGTGACTTAAGTAAAAAATTGTCATTTCCACAATAGACTGGGGGTTATGGAGGTGACCGCGTAATCCAGATAGTGTAGCGTCATATCCGTCGCCTTGTACAAACGTACCAAATATAAGCCACGTGCGTTTCATGCTCATGGCAGCGCTGGCGGAAGAGACACCGGGCTGGACAGGCAAACCTAGGGAGCGGAAGGGAAGGGGTGCCGTGTCGTGGGTGGCCACTTGTGAACCCCGTAGACCACTTGCGGCAAACTTGGTAACCCCGTAGACCGTCTGCTATCTGCGGAAACGCGTCGGCGGAAACAGCTAGATGACGTAGTTCCGCCAGCCGACCCAGAAGGTAATATAAACGGACCCCGGACCTAAACTCCTTCTTCTGATACTTTGGCGCGTCGGTAGGAAGTCGTGTGGGATGTGCGCGGCGCTGCATTTCCATGCATAGGCTACTGAGGCAGGGAACTGAAGCCGGCGTGCCGCGTCGAGACGGCAGGTGCGGCATACTAGCTTGAATGCTCACGTAGGCTACTGCTGCATCACACCGAATAAGATATCTATCAGGCCAGCGGTGGTGGTAACCAGGAACATTCCTTCTAGTAACGGGTCAATATTCTTTATTGTAATTATTGTACACAGTATTCAGATGTTGGAGCATTTTTTCAAATAAATACTCAATAAATTACAAGCCGTTCACATCTGTGATTTATTGCCCCGGCAAAGACGCCACAATAGCCAACTGAAGTGGTTTCGTTGAGTCCAGAATTATATTAATACAATACTTATATTGATGCTCTGGTTCAGGCATCCATTTTACAACTCGTTAAGTCTGCAACACAACTGACCAAATAGATCATTAAAGATCTTTAATGATCTGTTTGATTTAGATACTGAATTTTACCAGAATAATTTGTGTGTTACAGGCAGAAAAAATGGCCAACGGCACAGAATTGGGCTAAACTGTTGGCAGTCCTAACCCACGAAATTCTGTTAATCGCTGAAAAGCTGGAAAACCCGGAAAATATTTTGCAGCGCATACTGCGGGCACATTTGTTACCACAAATTCATGTGGCATTACTGAGCCTTTTAACTTCTTTCCTTACTTGGTAAGTTAATGTTTGTTCATATGTAAGTATCCTGTATTGTAATGGTGTGATGGTTAAAGTGCGCTAAATGCCTAATTTACATGTGCATTCTCTTAGACATACTTCGTGTATTTTATTGGCACATTCTACACTTTAATACTGTATATGTCTATCTACTTTATAGCAAATTTTATCATTTTCCAACGCACATTTATACACTTTGCATCTTAGATTTTAAAAAAATGTTATAATCTACAAATCATTAGAGCGACAAATCCTATTTTATTTTTACTTTTCCCTGTATAGGAATAGGTGTAGGGAGGAAACATAATGGAATCACTTCAAAAATAAATCTTGATGTCCTGACTTAAGTTCCTTTTGAGCCGTCACATCACACACACACACACACACACACACATTATTGCTGTTCTAAAATAGTGGAAATTGATATAGGTGGAAAGAAGATATATGCAATTTAGACCGCAAAAATCTATTTGTATGTATATACGTATATATATATATATA
>BOPP01000155.1:129965-184694 GCA_017312745.1 Gryllus bimaculatus
GCAGAGGGCCACGGCGGAGGGCCACGGCAGAGGGCCACGGCGGCGCGGCTCTGCTCCGTCCCGTGAGAGCAGCTCTGCGGGGTGCGGGCGCGGCGAGCCCGATCCTCTTGGTGGTTGGATTTTCGACACTAGCTAGTCAGCTAGGTCGCATTAAGTCGCTGTCTGGAGGAGGATACTAGTGGACGGCTGCACTGATCGGTAGTTTTTCGTCGTTTCTCCGATCGACACCAGGTGAATGCCGGAGCAGTACCCTAAGAAACCTGTCAAGAACCGCGCGCGATCTTTCCTACCTCTTCCTTGTCCCATCCACGCCCACAAACTTACACCAACATGCACTACACTACCACGCATGGCTCTCTCTTTCTCTCTCTCTTTCTCTCTCTATTTCTATTTCTCTCATTCTCTCTCTCACGCACACGGACGGACAAAGAGATGGGTGGATGGATGGACAGATGGTCGGACGGACGGACAAAGACATGGATGAATGGGCAGATGGACGGACGGGCGGACATTGGACGGACAGGACCGACAGGTAGTCGGACACACGGGTGGACACATACACACAGTCAAACATTTTTTCATCAAGCAAGTTTTTCGGTAACGAAAATCCACAAAACGTGGGTCCTAACTACACAACGTGAGTGAATTTTTTTACTTTATTTAGGGTCAAGATTTATGCACTTGAGAGCGTAGGCTTCCGCGGCCAGAATCAGTATTTACTAGGCTGTCCGGGTGACGCCGCGTCCATGGCGAAGGTGCCGACGTTTCGGTCGCCATTCTGCGACCTTCCTCAGGGCGTAATGCGATGCCTTGAGGAAGGTCGCAGAATGGCGACCGAAACGTCGGCACCTTCGCCATGGACGCGGCGTCACCGGGACAGCCTAGTAAATATCTATCCACTTTTTATCATAGCTCCACAATACAATTTTTCTTACGAAAATTCTCTGATTTCTACCTCAGCATTACAATAATTCTTTAACGGGCAAGTACGAAAAGGGTGAGAATTTAAAAATGATATTGAATATCTGAAACAACAAAGATGTTAGTAGTTGCAGACCGCTTTTTGGAAGAAGAAAAAACATGATATTGAAACAGGTTTCAAAGCTGAAGTCATTAATTTCTTGATTTTTTTTTTCAGTTTTAATGGGGTTTTAGGGAAATTCGAGGTATTATTATACTATGTTACTCTGAATACCTTGAAGTGGTCTAGAGACTTTGACGCATCTGGACTAAAATTTCCTTTCAGGTGAGTAGACTTTTGTTTGTTATTGAAATTACAATATGTTTAACACCATACTTTGTACATTTTATTACATTTGTTTTGTAGATGTCTTCGTGCATCGGCTCATGAACTTCTCCAGAAATTGATATCGAAAACCAAGAGGTTAACAGATTATGGAACTGTGGATTCAGATATAATTGCTGAGATACAACATGATTTGTGGAGAAAGAAGAAATCTGTTAATCTTCCTGTTAGTATTTTATTAATTTAAATATGATTTTATGATACATATATAATTTTAACTTCAATAATTTGACGTACTCCTGTTCACATTTTTCTTTAATAATCTCAAGTAAATTCTTATGTTACCATCATTTAACTGTTCCAATTTTTTTATTTAGGTTGAAAAATTGTGTGCGTATGATTCAACTTGTTAAATTAATTAAATCCAATGTGACATGGAATATTATTTTGATTAAATTTGTATGCTAAGTAATGTCTTGTGATGATTTCAGGGATCGTTATTTTATTGTTTTATTTTTTTGTTTGTCTAAAGCGATGTAA
This sequence comes from Gryllus bimaculatus, assembly GCA_017312745.1. Lineage (NCBI taxonomy): Eukaryota > Metazoa > Arthropoda > Insecta > Orthoptera > Gryllidae > Gryllus > Gryllus bimaculatus. Next base: position 131,752 of record BOPP01000155.1, read on the forward strand.
AACTGGTACATAAAATTGCAATATTTTAGTGAAATTATTCACAATTTCAGATATATTTACGTTTTTCTTAGAGTTACAATGAAGATCAAATATCTTAGAAACAGTATTCTGAAAAACAATACACAATATTTACAGTTATAAAAGTAGATTTCCAAAAAAAAAAAAACTTTTATCGATATGAATTTGTCAGTGAGCAAAAAACTATTCTTGTTTGACAAATGAGATAGCAATGCAAAATCAAGGAAATGAATGAAAACAAATATTTCATCTGAATTGACAGAAGAAATGTGTAGACATCATGCGTGTGACCTCTTTAAATTTCCTTAAGTTTTAAAAATATCATTGCTATGCTATTTCATCTAAGTACTTCTTTATAAATAGAGAAAGAGGGAATGGGACATTTAACAATTAAGATTATCATTGATACATTACATAATGTAGTGGAATCTCGATAGCACGTTCCCCATTACAGTTTTGCCGCTTAATTTCAAGTTCCGGTCCCAATTCCATCAAGTTATTCGTTTACACGTTTAACAATCCCGCTTATCAAGTTCACAGTGTGTATAAGTAACTTGCTTCGCATAAGACACACTTTTCTGGTGCATCTTCAGTGTGTGTTGCTTTTCATGATACGTTTGGGAACTACTTTTTCCCTTGCGTGATTGCAGAGCCAGAGAAGATGTGTTTCGCTGCACGCCTCGTGCAATTTTTTTTTTCTGTTAGGCCTGTAAGCCACGAATGTTGAGTGTACGCGCGCCGCCTAACACTGATTCGTCTCTTACACGGTAGCTGCGCACACAAGTCGCTTAACGTGCGTCGTAGATTAACACGGGATCTTATGCGAAACGGTATTCGAGCGCTCTTGGAGACGTGCGTTGTGCCCGCAGCTGAAGCAAGTCTCTTGAGATACAATGTAAGTCAAGATAATGTTTCTAACTTTCAACGCGCGACGCGTGTTGACAACGCACGTCGCCAAGAGCTCTCGTGTGCGGTTTTGCATAAGATAGAGAGTTAATCAACGATACGTGTTTAGTGACTCGTGTTCACAGGCATCGACGCAGCTGTCAACGTTAGGTAACGTGCGTAAACGTAACGCTCGTATGCCACAGGGCTTAATTTTCATTACTTTGAGGTTTTTTTAGTAATTCAATTTTACCCAATGTCGTTTATGAATGAATTAGTTCATCCCGCAGATATTTACGTGTTATTTAAGAGTGAAATAGTTTCTTCTGTGGGAGTGCTTTGTAGACGTAAATATAAAAAGTAAGTATAAATCGAGTATTTTTCGTTCGCACAATTTCCCGCTTACGACGTTCAAAATTTGTAGTCCTTGGAAAAACGAACTACCGGGAATTCTAAAATTGTAGATTTCTGAGTTTTTCATCATACATAAGATCTTTTGAAATCATGATTGAGATATAAATCTGGATTAATTCATAAGAGGCTGTATTTGAGAGATTTTTGCCTCTTATAGTAATTGTTATTCAAAATAAAATAACAATCTGATTTTTTATTTTCGTTGATCCTTTTTTGTTGTTCAATTCAGTAAGTAAAGCATAAGATTTACAGTTCTTGTATACTTGTCACAAGTCTTGTATAATTCTTATTCAGTTTATTATGTTTGGCTGTCTTTAATATTCATTTTTTGTATAATAATCTTCAACCATATATCTTACCTTTTAATTGGCAATCTTTATTACTAATTTTTGTTACTGCCAACGGTGTTCGGCTTATGTATTATGGCTGGGTTTTGGCAGTGTGATTCAAAGAATTTTGGCTGATCCAAATTGAAAGTAAATTGTTTGTTTAATTCACTTTAATAAGACTTTCTCATGTACTTGAAAAACTAATGCATTGATTTTTCCTAATTATTATTGTATAGTTATTTGCTTAATTTAAGTTAAACGAAATGGTTTTATAATTCTGCTTGTGATGTTAATGACTTCATGTTTTAAACTTTTATAATTCTTATTTTTTCATTAACTATAATTTTTTTGATAAAAAAACAATTATAAAAAATAAAAGTACATCTTTTCAAAAAAAATTGGAGTAATCCTATATTCATGAGCTTCACAGTGAAACATTTCTTAGCTGTTTGAATCGGTTCTGGAAGGAAATATATAGTACGTAGAAAATTAGTAACATAATTCATTGAATTTTCACTTATGCTTTAAAAACATTATGTAATAAACTTAAAAGGCTCTCTGTCAAGAATTAGCATAATTTGTTTGTTATTTTACAATGAATTTACCCTTCAATACTCTTCTTTGATTCTTACTGAAATGTTTTTTTAGGGAGAATGTGAAAGCAATGCCGTGCAAGTGTCATCTTTAAAATTGGATGATCTGGATATTGAGGAGAAGCTATTTATAAAGGCTTTGCAAACACTACAGTCAGTGATTACATCTCTACCCTCTTTGGAGTTCTCTGTCTATATGGTGTGTATTGTTCTCTGCAGTAATAGTAATAGAAATAGTAGTAATATGAGTAGTAGCAATATTGACAACAACAACAATTGGTTATTGTAATAATAAAAGATAAGCATAGATGTCCTCATTTGGCATCCATGTCAGATAGTGCCACAGATGGAAACCCTCCTGAAAAAAGGACATGGAACCCTGGCAGTGCCACGAAAGGAGCAAAACCAGGAACCTATTGCGGGCGTGATGTGGAAAAAATGGAAATTCATGGAACAGCTGCAAAAGGTACAGATGAAACTAATAACCTGGCCTGAAATCTGATTGTAGTTGGGAGCAAGTTTTTAAGAAAAAATTCCCACAAGAGAAATCATTATCTAAAGCCATAGAAACGATTGGCATGGTAAAGAACAAATGTCAAGCTATGGCAGGAGAACGATGAGGTTTATAGGAACATGAAATAATTATATGCGTCGTCATTGCCAACAATATTATTTATTAAAATAGCAGCTTTGACCTAAATAACGGTGACATTTACACCTTCCAACAAGGCAATGCTTTCTCAATTCTGAATGTTACTGTATTCTCCACGAAGCTAAGTGTCAAGGATTAGATAGTACTGGAGGACGAGTCACTTAGCGACAATTTGCACCTACAATTCCCCATCATTACAAATCGGGAGTATCATCCTGACGTGGCTAGATATACTTCAGACAGAGCACTCTGGTTATAAATTAAATGTAGACAAGGCTAAGGAGTCTCTGGAGACATCTAGCCTGATGAAGATGAGCGAGACGCGCAGAATCTCTCGAGGAAGTGGTAGTTGTGTGCGTTGGTTCTAATCTTAGACGCAGAGGCTCTAAAAGCAAGGTCCATGACTAAGTGGTCGCCTGAAATTGCATAGCTCTGCAAAACGTGCATCACGGCGAGAGGATTAGCGACGGGGACCAGGACAATTCCTTCCTTCACAAATCACTATAAAAATTCTCGAAAACTGCTCAAGAGAGATTAAAAGAAGCAAATCTAAGTGTTGGAAGAGACTTATAGTATATGATATCAAAAACAGTCTTAGGGCATGGCCTACGAAATCGTGACGAAGAAATTTAGAGCGCATTGTTAGACACCTGGACTAGACGTCCCACACTGGATGTAGAACATAAAAGACGCTCGAGATCGTTGACAAAGACAAAGACTGAGCAGCTTTTCTTTTGAGGGAAGAGATCAGATTACGTTGGACGAACGACGGAGTGCCGTGACTACCATGAAATGTGGGAGAGCGCCGCGTTTCGGAGGGATCTCATGATCTCTTTCATTTAAAATCATGACAGAGAAGACAGACAGAGAGAAGTACTGCTTATCTGTTGTCAACTGCTTCTGTGGGAATAGAACGTTTACCGCGCGGTGGAAGAAACAGAAACTCATTCTTCTTCAGAAGGGTAACAAGCCGGTAAATCAAACTTCGTCTTTTATATCAGTTTGCCTCTTGGGTAAGCTGCTTGAGAGTCTATTTCTTGAAATAGTCGAGAAACACCTGTCGGAAGCGACAAATTGATCACCCAGACAATATGGCTTCTGGATCCGATAACGCACGCCATCCTGAAGATAGACAAACGAGGTGATAGAAGAAGAAAGGATTTTGTGCGCTAGTTGCCACAGATAAAAAACACTTTCAAGTCTCCCAGATGGAAGGCCGTCATTGAGGCACTGGTAGACAAGAATGACCCGGAATACCTCTTGAGGACGATCGAAGATTACCTTCACGAGAGAAAAACAGTGTTCGCGGACACATGTTCAATCGAAGAGGATGCGGCTTGTGGTGTGCCTCAAGGCTCTAGACTGGGTCCACTATTATGGAATCCCATGTATCACAGGCTATTACACATTGTCATCCATATTATAGTCTACGCAGAAGATATCCTCAACATCTAGCATAGGAACGATATCGACTAGCTGGAAGTGAAAGTGAACGAAACCCTTTTCAGGGTGAAAAGATGGTTTGCCAGGAGACTTTCATTTGGCTGTGGAGAAAACCAAAGTAATGTTAATTACGGGCCGGAGAGCATTCCGTTCCCAATATATTCAACTCGGGGACGTGAACATCAAGTGGAGACGTCAAATACCGTATTTGAGAGCCGCGATCGAACACAGGGTCGTTTCGGCTCGCACATTGACAAGACGACGGACAAGGTAGCGAAGCCATGCTCCGACATCTCCAAATTAACGCCAAATGCGTAAGGCCCAAAAGAGGCGAAGCGTAGAACGACGTGCCGTTCATGTGGTCTCAGTATGAATCGAATTGAATTAATGCCTTATTTTAAGTGGCGGTACTCAGGCCATGAGGCCTGCTCTTCCGTCTGACCACGCAAATTTCGCAGCGCTCCTTTCACCAACTAGCTGAGAATGAAGGTATTTCATGGGCGAGAAACAGGCGATTTGAATTTAGCTCAGAGGCCTCATTTAGGCTTGCGGATCTTTTACATGCAAATAAATCTAACATGGGACAGCCGGCTTTACTTCCCCTCCGAAGGAAGGCGAACGAAGGTTTTTTCGCCCTTAAAAATCCACGGCTTCGATCGGGTTTGAACCCGCTAATTTGGGTTTAACAGTCCGATACGCTAACCGTTGCACCATCGCCGCGCGCTATGGGAAGATAAACTCAGTAAAGCCTGCGTGCGATCGAAGTATACGTAAATGCAAAGGGCATTGGCGCTGAGAACAGTGTCAGCCTACCGTACGGGCTCTGACAGCGCAGTAAGGGTACTAGCAACTGTATCTCATATTGATCTGTTTGCAAGAGAAAAGAAAGCAATCTACGACGAAGTGAAGCTAACTCACCCCGTTCGCGATGGACCGCTGCGCTGGACGAAAGAAGACACCAACAAGAGCGCAACAAAGATGATCGGTATCGAACCGTGGTTTTGTAGAACCCATAGGGAGGAACATTTCTACTTTTCCCAAGTGCTTTCGGAACACGGCGACTTTAAATCTTATCGGTTTAGATTTAAAAGAACAGTCGACCCGAAATGTGAATTTTGTGGGTATGAAGATAATGATGTCATGCATACAATATTAATATACATAGCATGGGATACTCAGCAAAGAAAACATATCGAAGACTTAGACGTGGATATCTCCCGATTAAATATTGTACGCTTATGACATAATACAAGAGTCCCTCACTTTCATCATGAAAAAAAGAAGAAAGGCACATTGAAGTATTGTTTCAGCTGCCTGCCTGTCTCTCCAAGAAGTAATGTCTCGTGATGGTTACGTAGAAAGAGTAATGGGCCCAAGACATGAGGTTTTCTTAGTGGCTGAGATTCCCACACACCAGGGATTGACCATATTTATCCCTGATGCAATGTAAGGCATTGTCCCCTCACAAAAAATATAATAAAAAAAATAACTAGACGTAGCATAAGAAAGCAATGGAGATGCCCAATGAGAAGTAGCAAATAGGGTGCTGGGGTATCCTGAAGCTCCCCTTTTTGTATGCTTAAGATAAGAAGAAACATTATTACTATTTGGAGTTAGGGTGAATGAAAGTGGCCAATCTATATTCAAGAAACCCTCTTTTGCAGTCACAAGACCTGTTTCACTGAATTGTAGACAAATTCTTTAAATAGTTAAGTACCTGTCTCTGTTTTTCCATTTTTGCTTTGTTACTTCAATAGAAATGAGTAAAAAACATAATTCTGCGAATATAATTTTCAAGATTGGGATAGAATACACATTATCAGGCTTATTGTTAGTGATATTACCCCAATAGTGATATTTTTAAAATGTTTCAGTTGGCAATCTATGAACAATTCACACACGTAATTTTATGATGAATCTGGAAGAGCCATACAAATTTCAAATGGATGTGGTAATTTTTAAAATAGTTTATTAGTTGGAGACTATCTAGAATTATCTGTGTTCCTCCACAATTTCTCGTGCCTGTTCCCCATATGTTAACCTTGTTTCCCAACATGTTTGCCTACTTGTTCAGGCATGTTCACTGCATGTTCCTTGGCATATTTAATTTGAATTTTATCTGAAAATTCATAAATTTATTTTAAGTTCTTGTGTCTCTAAACTTTGTGGCAGTTGACCGAATAGTGGCTGATGAAATGTGAAATTTGCTATTAAGCTGAATTCCTGGAGCTCTGAAGTACTAGAGTACCAGTAGAGATGTATCCCCCAAAATGTAATAGACTGAAAAGATTTCATTGTGTAGAAAACATTTTTACAAAATCCAATGCTGATCTGAAAACTAGATTTTAAAGCCTAGGTACACTCCCTTTTCAATTTATGTTTGTGTTATGAGCTGCATTTGTGGTTGCTAATTTTGAGACCCTAGTTTTATTTTGCTTTTGTGAGTAATAAAATTTATGAATGTGTTCCACACCCTAACTTCTTATGATGCAAGGAATGCTAATGAATGCCATTCCAATATGTTGTTCTCTTAAGAAAGTTCTCAATCTTTAGAGAAGTAGTGTAGAGTGATGATGCCAGTTTTGTGATTAAAGAATTAAAACTTGAAAATCTCAATGAAGTGTGTTAGGTTATATTCTTTACCTCTTTTACACCATAAATGGAACCAAGCACTGCCACAATATTTGTAGTGATAGTCTTCAACATCACTACTAGTGAGTAATATCATTGAAGGGTCATACCAAGGGTTCTTGCAGTCCTATACCCATGTACAAAATTATACCTGTTAAATGAAAATCTACACAAAATGAAATTAGTTGGTACTCAATAATGTTGAGACTACTCTAATATTCAGTCACATTCACTTCACATATATTATCCAAATCGTTGCTCATTTCAAGAGAGGAACTCTAGATATCAGTTGTAGTGAATATTAAAAATAAAATTTTCCTTCTCATTATTGCAATAAGCTCATAATCAATAAGAATATATTATTATGTTTGTGGATTTATCATATTCAAGAGATTGTCACATATGTGAAAATTCAGAGAGTTGAATATAGCCCTAAATGCAGAGGAATGTAATTGTTACATATTAATTCACAAGAAATTGTGATCTATACACTTATGTAGCACTCACAATAAGTGAAATAAAGAGAATAAAAAACAGAGAATGACGTCATCTACATGAGGCATATTATCAGTAATTCAATACATATAAATTTTGTAGGAATTAAAATTAAATGTCTTTTTGTTAGATATGTAAGAATAGGTTTTAGTCATTGTTTTTCATTTCAACGTCATCCTAAAGAAATGCAATTTTCATCAATATTTTAAATTATTTTAACTTTGATTCAGAATGATAAAATAAGAGTATAAATGCCTAATTATATAAAAGTTAAAGATAGATTTACTTATTCATCAATTTATTCTTTATTTATTGAAATCTAAATCTAAATTGTAACTTCTTTTGTTCCATGGTACAGATGGTGATACAAATGGTGAGATCTCTCTTAAAGAATGTTCCAAAGGCATGTGAACACAAGGCAATTCCAACATCTTACAATTTTGCTAACTGGAGGGAGAAAATTTTCCAACTTGTTCTTGCTTTGCATGAAAATCCTCGTGAATGTGTAAATGTGCAACAAGAGTTTCCTCTAGATAAAGTCACACTTTCACTCTTTGGATACAATCCCTGCAAACTCAATTTTGAGGTGAGTGAATACATGGTTGATAAAAAAAAGTTAGGTAACTTTGAAAGGTTCAATTATCTTATGATATGCATGTGGTCAACTGAGTGAGTAGTGCTTTTCTGCATGGAATTTAATGTGAATTAAAAACAATGAAGTTCCTTCTAGAAAAAAATTAATACATTAACAATCACATACCAATGCTATTCCTGTACCTGGAAAAAACCAATGAGAGAGATTTAACTGCAGGCCCCAAAATAAATGCCAAGATTGAGGGAAAATTTTATATTTTGAAATACTAATGATGGATGTATTTAGCAATACAGTCATTTTCTGCTTATCCGTGTTAAAACATTATATAGTGAATATAATATTTAAGTAATGACAGGGTCATATCCGTACTAACTTGCATAGTTTATACTTTTTCTGTTCTTACAATCTTCTTAGCAAGGGATACAAATGGTGATATACTTTTTTTGAAAAACCAACTCAATATTTGCTGTGTTGCTCCAGTAGCATGACTGCTTTCTACATTGAAAGATACTAAAATAAGATAAGAATGTGATTATGGACAGGGCTGGAAGTGTGGCATAGTGGGTTATCGTTGTCATTTGTGTGATATGTATCTACCGAGCAATGGGGTTTAACGTTAGAAGACCCTGGTAAATAAGCAGAATGCTTTGTGCGCTTGTGGAGACAAAAGTGAGAGTCTCAGTTTCACAGCTGTAGGTTTTGTGCAAATATATACATGATTTGCAAAGGACATTAGCAGTGATAATTTTTGTGTTTGAAGAAGTAGGTGTAAGTGGTGAAATTGTGAGAATGAAATCTTGTCATTACATGGATATTCTTTTGCTTAAGAAAGACTTTCTTCTTTTTTCTCTTAAAAAGAAGCAATTGAGGGGAAGTCAATGACACCATACCTGTTACTTTCTATTCATTGAGACGTTACAGCAATAAGAAAACTGGAGTTTCTACAAAGCAATTATACAATACGCAACAGTTTCCAATTTTTTTTAAACTCCCAATATATGTAGAAAGACGAAACTAACACTATGGGTTCAGAAAGGTTCTAATAACAAAAATCCCCAAAAGCTGAAACAATGATTAATAATGATAAAAGAGAAAATTATGCTGAGTCCCCCTCATTGGTATGCGTCTCTTAAAGCAACACTAACTCTAAAAGACCAATTTTTCATAGAAGAATTATCGTATTCTAGGGTCTAATGTATTTTGGCTCTGTTAATTTTGATTATCTTCTTGTAACTAACACAGATTTGGTTTTCTCAATGTCATTCAATGTCTGTTCTGAGACAATCCAATCACTCAGAAATTGAAATTCGAGATGATTCAGATTTGATTCAGAGATGGTGATGCTTGATGAATAATGTTAGTTGCTGCAATGTCTACCACTGAATCTTCTGTGCAGATGACAGCATTGATCCTTAACTTTTGAGATGAAAAGAATTTTCGACTCAAAGTTTCAACGTTTCCTCCCCAGATACCCTGTATGCTCAGAATTACATAAACAAATGCCTATGAGATATTAAATGTCTTAGATATAAGGGCACAAACCACGTATTTTATAACTGACAATTAGGACAAGGAAGGACTTGAAGTTATATGTTCTATGCATTATGTACAATTACTCAAAACAGACATGATTTGTGAGTCTACTCACTGATATGATGAATGTCTATCTTATAATACAGCTACATTATGTATGCTGTGTATGTGTATGCATTGTGTAGTACTGTTCGTGTATTGTGTATTCAAAATTAAACATTCACTGACAGTCACAGCAAACTCCCAATAAAGGAGACCCATTAGTAAGAGAATTTTGCTTTTCAGAGACCTCAAAGAAATCTGTTTATAAATGTGTCCCCATTTATGAGTTATGTGCTTACAAGATACCAGCTTCATTTCTGTTCAGTTCAGACTCTATGTACTATCTTCACGCTCCTAATTTAAAAAAAATATCTTGTCCAATTTACAGGTTGTGCATGAGAATTTGCTTATAGGCAACAGTTTTAAAAATTTACACAATTTTCCAGGAGTAAAAAAAAATAAGTCACATATTTCATCTTTAAAAATATCTCTATATTTTTGTTTCATTAGGATCATGAAAAAATATATTTACATTGTTCTCGTTGAATTTTAAAAAGTCACAATTTTAATTCAAATATGACTCGGAAAAGCAAAATAAAGACCTTGCAAGGAAACTTGTTAATAATCATTAAATTACGTAATTATTACTATTCATTGATTTACAATCTTTGTTTCATTTCTATAAAAGAAGAATATTAAACTAGGGAAAATCATGCTTTTCTGTAACCCTTTTTATTTTCACAAGAGGAAACAATGGTAGTTAATGTAGCTAGAGAATGTATAAATTATATGCTTTGGTTGAAGGGTTACATGTTCAAAGCCTACACTGTATATGGACGTTCGTTATTTAAATGTGTTGCCGCAATATGCCTTACAATGTGCCTTATACCAAAACCTTCTAATGTGTGAGCATAAAATATGATAGTGCATAGTCTAATGAATATTGTTTTGTTTTGGAAATGTAAGATTTTTTGCAGCAGCTGCAAAAGACCCTTGAAATAAATAAAAACCTATTTGCAAAGTATTAAATGATGTAATAATATTTTTTTATAATCACATTAGGGTAAACTTATTTTTATTTTATTTTACGATTTCTTCAAATTTACTATAGTTTCAAGAGTAAATGGTGTTCATATAATATTAGCAGATCCTTTACCAACTTGTTATTTATATCATTGTTTGAAGAATTTAAAGTAAAAATGCATGATAGTTAATTTAAATATCTGATCAAATTTTATTATTATTTGTCATACATATTCTTTCACAATCATTTTTTTTCATTATGCAACTAAAAATATTGTTATAAAAATGGTGCTATTTTTAAACAATTTTTTGTGAAATTTTAATGCATAAATATGTGTAAGACATTTAAATAATTTCTGTTAAATGAATTGTACTTTAAATTTTTTCCAGGTATTACCCTCCCCTGAACCAACGACTCCTGATTCTCTGGATGAAATTAATTTATTTGAAAGTCGTACTTCACTTAATAAGAAGCATAAAACGTCACAGGATTATTCGTACTTGCAATCTGCTACTACATCTAATAATGACATCAATATCCATATTCCTGATGATGAAATTAGTTCAAGTAAATTGAACGCTGATAAGAAGGACGTAAAGAACGAGAAACAAAAGATTATGGAAAATGGAAACAGAAAGATAAAGGGAAAAATTGTAGGGAGATATAGTGATTATGAAGCAACCGTTGAAAATCAGCAGGAGAATCAAAATAAGAGTTGCAAGGATGAACAGGATTTAAGTCCTAATGATTCTGAGGAAGCAACAGTATCTAAAAAACCCAAGAAAACTGTACATTTTGAATTAGAATCATTGTCAAAGCCAAAAATCCATACACTCAACAAGAAAACCAAAAATAAAGCAAAACCTTTATTTGCATCTTCAGATGTTCAGTTCCAGACACACAAATATGAATTACGACCTTTATCAATTAAGAGAATGCTATGCAGTCGCTATAACTTCCCAAGTGCAGAAAGTACTTAAACTGATTCTGAAAAAAAATCGAATGTGAAAATTTCATAAACTAAATATTTTTTTCATAAAAGTCAATCAAATAATATTTTGGAAAAAACAAGAAAAGAGGCCCCCAAAAAAGTTTTCAGTCTTTTAAAAATGATGTAGTTTTACCTTTTTGAAATTGAGTAAATAAAGCTAAAAAAACGTAGTTAGAACTGTATTTGTATTTCTTGAAATTAACTGCCTTGGAATCTATATCCAAATATTATGAAAATAACTATGCTTTATTGAAATGCACTACGTCTCCAAAAAGAGGTGTGGTTTTTCTCTGTTAATTCATTCCTATTTTGTTATGAATTTTATTTTATTAATTGAAATTCTGCTTTCTGTGTGGTTGCCTAAGGAAATGCCAAAATCATTTACTAAGTATATCAATATATCAGGTGTGGTTAAATCATTGTTTCACACTGACACATAAGTGCTGACAAATATAAGGAACGTCATGATCTCAAATACCTGATCTGTTGATTATAAACAGGAACTCAGTTGAAGATATTACTTTTATTATTGTAAGTTGCATTATATCATGTATACTTAGTTAATGCACTTATTTAGAAAAGGCATATATGTATTGCTGTGATTATTGGAAATAAAAAATCTTTAAAATCAATTGAGAAATTTACAATTTTGTCAACCATCTTTCATAATAGGTTCTGAAAATGCTAGTAGCTCAATTATTTTTCTTGATCAGTATTTTTTTTTATAAGAACTAATAAAAACTAATGAAGACAAGAAGAAACATTTGAATAAAAACCATTAACTTCTGGATGATTAATTAATTATGATTATATCTTAAAGGATCATGGAAACATGAAGGGTGTTGAATTTGACTAAATGTATAAAAAATTAGAAACCAAGGAAAACTGAAAAATACCCGGCAGTCGTTCTGCCCTTCATCTCTCTCTTTCTCCTTCCCTGTCCCTTTCTCTCCGTCTCTCCGTCTCTCTCTCTCTCTCTGAATCAGTCTATCTGATTCTCTCTCTTTCTCTTTCCCTCTCCCCCAGTCTCCGTCTCTGTCCGGGTCCCTCCCTTTTCAGTCTCTGTCTCTCAGACGCTCTCTGTCTCTGTCAATATCTTTCTGTCTCTGCCTCTTTGTGCGTCTGTCTGTGTCTCTGTCCTCCAGCCTCACCCTGCGTCACACGGCAATACTCAGCCACAATGAAGCTCAGGTGGAGCGCTTTTTGAATGGAAATTGAATTACAACGAAGAGCAATGTTCCGCAGCGCCATCTATTAGGGTTACAACAAAATTAACAGCACATAAACCACGTGGGTGAAAAACTCGTAGATGTGCCTACTTTCATGGAGATCGGTCACGTGGTGTCGTAGTATTATATAGAGAGAAGATAAGGCTTACTTCAAAATGAAACTAGTGGTTAACATTTTCTCATATAAGTGATATTGGTAAAGTAACATTAGGGAGTTTTAGCGCCAGGCGGAAGGAGATATCCTTAAACTCTATTGATCACGTGACTAACGCTTTTATACGGTCGTAATGAACAACGTTCAGAAGAGTTTTAGCAATTGCGTTATGCATTATAACAAAGGAAGCATTCCAAGCGTTGAACAGAGAAATTACATAATATATCAGAGTGTAGGCTAGTGGTGAGACATTTAAAGCCCGTTACGAGTCCACAGAACAACAAATATACATTGTGCATGGAGTTTTTAGTTTTTGTGACCCTCCGCGATGAATATGCAGTCTGAAAGTTGGAATCTGCTTACCTTGAAAATATAGGAAATACCTTAAAACAGCGTTCGTTATGAGCGTAGGACATAACCTACCGCGAAGATATGATTTGAACTCCTTTTTCGCGAATTTCTTTCCCGTCACCACTCCAACATATCCCGTTAATTCTTGCCATCGTTCTGGAGTTAGTAAGGAATAATTGTAACTGCCTCACATACGAGAATCGGTGTACGAGAGTTGGAAAAACTCAACCAAATCCCCAAAAGTGTTTTTAGGCGGCCATTTTGCCGCTTGTAAGGTGACCGTAGAGACCCCCACAGGCGTGCACTATTTATGAAGGTATAAGGTCGTACCTTAGGCCTAACGTAAGACGTTATAACTTCAAGGACCGTCACGTGACTGTTAGTGCATAACGCCGCTACCTTACGCGAGGCGCTAAAACTCCCTATTATTACAAAGACATACAAACCCCTTGTCTAGCTCAGCACCACAATCCATCCACCCTCACGCATGCGCACAAACGCAATCTCACGCGCGCGCACACGATCTTACGCGCACGCACGCTCGCGTGCACATACACGCACTCACACGCACGCACGCGCTCGCACCAACACATACGCGTTCGCGCGCGCCCACAAGCGCTCACATGTGCCCACAAGCGCCCACAAGCTTCACATGCGCCCACAAGCGCTCACGCGCGCGCTCACGGGCACATGCGTTCAGCGCACACACAAACGCCCTCTTGCGCGTTCGAACTCACGCACGCTCTTATATCAATTCTTTCTCTCTCTCTCTCCCACACACACGTACACAAACGCACATGCACGAGCGCGTGTGCGCGCTCTCTCCTTCACACTCTACAATTACCCTCCATTGTTTCACATCCGTAGCTTGCAGGCCAGATGCGTTCCATCTCTCAACCTCCTACGTACACTGGGTGCGATCTCATGGGAAGCAGACCAGCATTGTCGTCTGAGACTCTATAGAGCACTCGTTCGTTCAGTATTAGATTATGACAGCCTCATATGGACCGGCCTCTTTCTTTATCACGCTTCTTCTCCTTCTTCTTCTTCACGTTTTCTACCCCTAAGAATTTGCAGTTTTCGTTTTCCATAGTTTCCGGTCTTTCCATTTACCTTCTAATCCTTTCTCCTGTATATAGGCCTTCCAGGTCAAAACAGGTCTAACTCTTCTACGCCTTCTTTCATGTATCTTCTTTTTTTTCCATCTCTCATTTTGCATCCTCTGGACATGACCATACCATTGAATAGCTTTATTTTCTAGTCTCATAGCTCTTTCCCATACCTCTTCGTTCCTTATCTGGTCCAGCCTTGTTATCTGCAAAGATCTCGTAAAGTCGAGCTCTACTGACCGTACTCTGTCACTACGGTTTCACCCGTCAGCGGGGTACCACCTCAGTCAGAGCAAGTTCTAAGCTCCCGATTGGTCTTCCGGCATGTATGGTAGTGTAGTGCACGTATGTGTAAGTGTATATAAGTGATGAAGATAAGACAAGGATGAGGAAGGAAATATCGCGGTTTGTGGTAAGTTTATTAGGGCACTGCTCCGGCATTTACCAGGTTTAGATCTAAGAAACCAAAGAAAACTACTGAAGAGAGCAGCCGGCCGCTCGAATTTTCCTCCAGCCGGCGTCTGAACTAGACCTAGCTGACCTAGCTAACGTCAAAAATCCTGCCATTGTCGAGACTCGAACATTAGAACTTCTCAGTCAGAGACAGCGCGTTAAAATCGACTAATTCCCTGATTTATCTATGTCGTTATCCCAACGTCCCAATAACATACTTCTTGAGATACGGGGTGGTTTGTAAGTATTTTCAGACGGATAAGAAGCGAGAAACAACACCTTTTCTGTATCAATACATATCTGTATAAATCATGTTTTTTTGACTTCTCCACTAAATTCGCTATATACAGATGAGCAAGAACTTCTTCTCCGCAAAACGTGTTTTTTTCTAGAATAACGAGTATCTTCTCATGCACCATTATTCAACTTTCTCTCAATACGTAATAGTTGCGAGTAAATAACTTACACCTAATAAATAAAATGTACATTCGTTTATTTACATGCGTTAGTCTATCAGTATTTATACTATAGAAATCAAGTTTGAAAATAAAACTCAATTTTTTCATAATTCCTTTTAAATTTTTATACTACACATTTTTTTCTAACAGAAATACCATGAATTTAAAATATAACTTTCTAGGGGCCGCACTTTTTTAAATTATAGGAATCACGTAAAAAATTAATCAGTGGTAGGCTTCATAAATATTTTGTACGTTATTTTCATTTTGAAGGTAACACTTGAAGTTAAAAATGACGTACGGTACCTAGTGTGAAAATGATACATAACAATACAGTTGTTAATATTTCCACATTTCCGTTTTCTACTACAAATAATATGAGTATAGACCTAGATAGTAGGAAAGACAGATAGATATAGGGAATTAACTGAGAACGAGGTATTTAGATGTCTGTTAGGTGATCAGATGTTTGCGCGCGGTCCTAGTTCATTGTTTATGCATCGCGATCTTCTAATCTGCGAAGGAAGGTGGGCGGACAGCCTCTGTTGCGCTTTTGTTGACCCTGTCTTTTGTTCGATGTATGAGAAGGCAAAATGCTAAAAGTTTTTTCGAAACTAAAATTATCTCTATTTCTTCTCACTAAGTTTTCGCTGAGATCAACAATTGTTGCAATGAAGGATCTCGCAGGTGCAATTGCTACGGGAATGACGTCAAAAGAGTCGCAGGATCATAATGATTGTCAGCCGACACAAGCGGCTTACAATACAAAATCAAATGTTAAAGCCCGCGAAAAGCTTTTGAAGAAAGGACCGTCACTGGTTGAGAATATCGAAAAAGAAACTGTACAAACTGAATATATTTTATGTTTAGCTGAAGTTAAAAGGTCTAGAAAGAAATACGAAACAAATTGCGATCATCAGCACGTGTGCATGTTATGTGAAGAAAGATTTAGATATCTTTCGCAATTAAAGCGGCATATTGCTGCTCACGCTGGGGAAAGGCCATTCAGTTGTGATAAATGCGGGAAAAGATTTGCATTGCGTGGAACCCTTACGCGACATGAAAAAACACATGTATTTCCCAAGAAAAGGAAACAAAGAGGTAGGAAGAAAAATAGAATCTGAAAATTTTCTGTCACGGAAAGTGTTAGTTTATGACTTTTGATTGTGGAGAATACGTTGTGAAGAAGTAAATTCCCATTGTAACATACAAGTAAAATAGTAGAAAATTTACAGAAAAGACAAGCCAAAGATAAAGTACCAAAGTTTTATGAAAAGAGCACAGTTGACATTGTTTCTATTTTAAATTTATTGAATGTTCGAGCAAGTCTAAATGGGGAAGTGAATGTGAGAAAATCCCTAATATATACCTTGTTAAGTTTTAATAATTAATAGTAAATTGTTCACAGTTGCAGAGTTGACATTGTTTCTCTTTTAAATTTATTGAATGTTAAAGCAAGTGTAAGCGAAGAAGTGAATGTGAGAAAATACTTATTTATATTCCTAGTGAAGTTTTAATAATTAATAGTAAATTGTTCACAGTTGCAGAGTTGACATTGTTCCTCTAATAAGTTTATTGAATGTTAAAGCAAGTGTAAGTGAAGAAGTGAATGTGAGAAAATCCTTAATTATATATCTTGTTAAATTTCAATAATTAATTGTTTACAGTTGCAGTCTTGCCACTGTTCCTCTTTTAAATTTATTGATTGCTAAAGCAAGTTTAAGTGGAGAAGTGAATGTGAGAAAAGCCTTTATTTACATATCTTGTTAAGTTTAATAATTAATTGCTAATGGATGAACATATTGTATACTTAAATTGAATGAAACTCATTTGTTGTCAAATAAAATTTTCATACTGAATATAAAAAGTCTTCATTTTATCTGTAAATTTTATGGGTTCTTTTACATAGTAACTACAAACTGGATTGTAGTGTTCACAATAAAGCATACAGACATTATGTAACACATTTGATTTATTGGACATTTTTGCAGAAAACAAATTTGAATGTTTGATTATATAATTTAAATTATATTTTAGTTCTCTTTTGCATTTGAGCCTTGACTTGAGTATGTTGGTTTTTACTATCAATTATGTTTTATGTTTTTGATTACCAGTTGAAGGCATTTTAGCATGAACATTTTTAGAAGATAACTTTTTTGAAGAATATATAGAATTGTGACAATTTAAATTGAATACAGAACTAATAAAAATTAGCCTAATTTTGCACATAAAATTAGTACAATAGGCAATATTGGTAGCATTTCATGTTATGTTTCGTATTAATGGGTTAATTTTGTACCAAAGTAGATCAAGCAATTGGAGACATGAGAGAAACGGATTCAGCTATAATCTTTGCCTCAAAATCAAAGAGACTGTAAGCACTTTTGTTTTATAATTGTATAAGCTTTGATATAAATATTCCAAGTCCAGAAGTATTTCACACAGTATTCAGTTTAATAATATGCATTAAAAATTAAATTGTCACATTTACAAATTTGACAAAGTAATTACAAAATGATACCAAATTAATACTTTTTTATTTTAATATTTAATTGCATGAATTTTTGTACCACAAGTTTTCATTATTCTGGTTATGAAATATTAGAGATTGTAAGTTACAAGAGTTGTTGGTGGGCTTTATGTCGTAAAATTTAATCTTGAAACGTGTTTAACATTTCATTCAAATAATTTTGAAATACCTAACAAATTATAATAGTACATAAAATTTCTCAGAACTATTCTTCTTTAACATGTAACATTTTCTCAAATAATTCTCTAGAATTACCTACGTGAGACCAGTGTAAGTTTTAAATTAATGATATCCGTGAAAGATATAATATTTTATTAATTACACTCTGTTTGAAAAATACAAAACAAAAGTTTACTATACTCTCTCATACTTTTATTCATTCTCATAAAATGTTATTGTTATTTTTATTCTCAACGATTTTTATCAAATGGTAAGTCAGTAGTAACTAAGACAAAGAAAAATATATTTTCATAAACAAATAAGATAACTATGTAATTTTTAAGAAATTTCATAGAATAATGCCAATAATAAAAAGACCAAATTGTGCGACTGTGATTTTATGTTACTAAATTAAAATTTATACATGAAAGTTTCAAATTGGTAATATTATTAAAACACTAATCCTGTTTTACATATCAATAAAAAGTCAGTTTATGACAACATATTTTAAAAATTACTTCTTGATATTTTGATGATTCTTTGTTATGGCGGATCCATTGTTCTAGATTGTAAATGGCTGAATTGGCTTTGTCTTGCAAAGCTTTGGTTGTTCATTCTTTGAATATTATATTAGTGTCATCAGCAACAAGTACGGTTTTGTTGTTTTCCATTATTGATGGCAGATCATTCACATATATAAGAAATAAAATCAAGCCTAGTGTGGATCCTTGTGGGACCCCAAATGTCACATCCCTTGGCTTGAAGTGATGATTATTTATTTTGTTGTCTTTTTGGTAAGTTAATACTACAATTTGTTTTCTGTCTGATAGGTATGATTTTATTCATTTGTAAGTAATTCCTCGTATTCCATGATATTCTAATTTTGACAATAGAATTGTGTGATCTATTGTGTCAAAGGCTTTTGACAGATTGAGAAAGAGACCAACAAGAATTTCTTATTGCTCTAATGCCGTGAGGATTTCATTTACAACAGTGAGTAGAGCAGTTTCAGTTGAACAATTTTCCCTGAATCCATGTTGTGAGTCAGTGTTAATGTTACAGTGTATCAAATAGTTTTTAATTGTTCATAGAACAGTTTTTCTAATATGCTTGAAAAACCTGACAAGAGTGAAATTGGCCTAAATTTCATTACATCTTGTTTCTTATCTTTTTTGTATATAGGTTTAATTACAGCAATTTTAAATATGTTTGGGAAGGAGCCATGAGTTAGTGATTGGTTGTATAAATATGTTAATGGTTTGATGATATATGGAGCAATTTTTTGTATTAAGAAGTCTGGAATGTTGTCTATCCCAGCGGATTGTTTTTTGCATTTTGTGTATAATTTGAAGTATTTCCTTCTCTGTTGTTTCTGTGATGTACATGCTAGAAAGCGAGTTTTTAAAGAAAGGTGATGGTTGTAGAGGTGTAGTGTTTGGATTTCTTGGTTTTAGTAGTCTACCAGCAATTTCAGTGAAGTGTTTGTTGAATATACTGGCTGTTGCCTTAGGGTTTTTCTTCTGTGTTCATGAACTAGTTCCATATTTTGTGTTTTATTATTTCCTGGTAATGTTTTTTTTACAATATTCCACATACCTTTGGTTGTTTTTTTTTGTCCTTTTTTATATACTCATCATTTGACATTTGTTTGGCCTTTATTATAACTTTTTTGATTATGGCTGAATATCGCTTATAGTAGTTGACTATTTGACTTTATTAGGTTTGCTTTAGGTGAGGTGGAATTTATTTTAAGAGTGAGTACTTGAGCATTGTGGTCACTGAGCCCATATCATTGATGGTGATTGTGTATGTGTGTTTGGTTTTGTCTAAAAGGATTTGGTCTATTGCTGTTCTTTGACTGCCTGGTTGGTAAGTTGATTACTGCATCCTATAAAGGAGCGTACTAAGTTTATTAGTTTGATTCTGTCTGTTTCATGAGTAATATTAGCTGTAGGTAAGAAGTTAATGTTTATATCACCACAGATTATAATGGAGAAATGAGCCTGTGTTGTTAATTTATCCAAGATTTATTCTAAGTTTTTAAAGAATATTTGAAGATTTTCATCAGGTGCTTGATAAATACTTGAGAGGAAAATGTTCAGCTTTGGAATTTCTACAATTAAACATTGTATGTCTGAGACGCATGTTATTTGTTTGAATTCATTTACTTCTTTGGAATCACAGTTGTTGGTCAGATATATGCATGTTCCTCCATGCGTATGATTGATATTGGTTTGTTTGGCCCTACGACAGAAGTTACCAGCAAAGTAGAGACCTGGTATTTTTATTTGATCCTCCATAAGCCAGTGTTCAATTATACAGATTGCATTTGTGTGTTTTAGGTGATATGTTTGCATAATTTCTATTTTTTGTATTTTGTTTTTAACGATCGAATGTTCTGGTTTAGAATCTTCAAGGTGTTGTGTTTTCCGGTGGTGACTCGTGTAGAAGTTATTGTTTGCTACAGAATGAATCTGATGGTGGCAATTAATTAACTCAGAATAGTGCACCCTTTCCAATAACTGCACCCTTTTTTCTTAACTATCCATTATAATCATTTATGACATAATGATTCCACTCATAATTTAAAATTTTTTAAAGATGTTTCAATCTCTAAGTGTGAGATTCTTTTCAGTATGTTACATATCTAAAATTACATTTATTTGTTTTATTTTTATGGAGCCTACAAAATCCCTTTAAGGGCAAAGGCCTCCTACTTTAGCTGGGTGAAAAGTTGGCTTTCATGTTTATCAAATGAAATTGCTTTTACACAAAATTAAATTACATATAATTACACAACACACAATTACGCAATTTTACACAAAAAACTGAACACAACACATAACAATACAATGTTAAACAGAAAATAAACACAACACATAATTACACAATGTTACACTAAAGAAGAAGAACACTACATGTAATTATACTACCTCTCACAAAAAATAAATTTCTCTTTGACTTAAACTCTTCCATCAATTTCTAATAATTATCTCAGTCTCTCGCTTAATCTTTACTCTGAATCGATTTTCACATTATGTAAATTAAATAAACAAAACAATAACAAACTTGAAACCTGAAAATTACTTAAACTTTCTCTTTGTCACAAACTCTTTGGTAGATGCCTTCCACTCTCTGTCTCTTGCTTCCTTTGACAATGTATTTTCAAGCTCGCTCTTAAAATCATCACTTCATCTTCTGTGCTGCCTACCTGGATTTTGCCAGCCCGTTCTTGGTTTCCATATTGTGGTTGAGTGGGCCCATCATTGTGGTTGTTGCCTTATGATGTGCCCAGACCAACTTCATTTTAATCAAGCTGCTTGAGTAGCTTCATCCCATATACCAGTCCTGTTTAGTATGTCCTCATTTCCAATTCTGTCTCTCAGGTTGATTCCTGAGATTTTTCTTTCCATTTTCCCTTGACTACTTTGTAATCTTCTTAGTTATGACCAAGTCTGAGAGCCATAGGTGAGAACAGGGAGAACGCGTGAATCCATTACTACTTTTTTAAAATGTGAAAGCTTACTTTTGTGTCTGTTAGAATAAAAGCAAGGCTCCAGAATTTATTCCAAGCTAGAGAAATTCTTCTGATGATTTCCTTATTGGTTCTGTATTGAAAAGAAATGAGTTGCCCAAGGTATGTGTATGTTGTATTTGATTGCCATCCATGAAAATAGGTACTTCATGATAGTTGGTCATTACTTTTGTCTTTTGTAGATTCACGCATGAAAATACATAGTTGTTTCAAAAACATTTTTTAACCATTATTTGAATGGTCAAAATTTTATGTTTCAAATTTTCAAACTGCAATATCTATGATTAACAATACATATAGCATTAAAAGATTACCTGTCACTATTTAAGGTTAACACTTCACATATAACTTTGTCCACATGATAATACAAAAATGCCTTGCATAATAATATTAATCCATAAGGTGTTAAAGGCCACTTATGGTTGGTAAGTTCATTGTTCTTGGGTGAAAAACCCATAAGAAGAGCACTATAATTTTTTTAAAATAATCATCCATATCGTACATGGCAAGTCAGCGAGTATCATAAAATTGACTAGAGGTATGTATCAATACAAGCTTAGTGACTAGTTGAATAAACTTGTGAGAAATTTAAGGTAGAATTAAAATAACTATGTACACAAGGTAAGAGGTTATTGAACATTTTGAAATGTGTAAAACGAAATGGGCAATTCATTTTACAATCGAATAGTGCAATATAAAAGTCGAGAGTTACAAGAAAAATTAAAGTGTAAATAAAATGAAATATTTTGACAGTCACCACCAAAGATATAAAAGGAACAAATATTATGATGAAAGGTTAAAAATATAATAATTATTTAATCATAATTGTTGTTAAAATAAGAAGAGTATCATTCAAAATAGATTTATGGTATTTATTAATTGACATTTCGGAAATCAACCTTTTATACCAGTTTGATTCAGAGTCTAACATATCTACATTATTTCAATCCATTTCATGTCTGGAACATTGTACATGCTTAAGGATGACATTTTCATCACTCTTTTTTCATTTTTTTCTTCTGTGTTCTTTCACTCTTGTGTTCAAAATTTGTTTGGCCCACATTGATATTGAGCTTCACATTTGATTCTATAAACTACATTAGTTCATTAGTTCTATTTTTGTTCTAAATTTGGCTTTTACTGTTTTGGTAATATGATCAAGTTGATTGAAACTACCAAATAAAACATCGAACCTATATTTTTTCACAATTGATTTTATCTGATAGGAAACGTCTTTTGGCGAAGGTAATGATAATTTTTTTTCTAATGTCATTTACGTTGTCAGATTGCACAATCCCACTAATGTCCTGTATAAGTTGATATACTTTGTTCTTTCAATAAGTGTGTGACATTTGTATTAATGAAATCATAAGGATATTCCTTATTCATTTTAATTTCTTTGATCAACTTAATTTTGGAATTGTGGAACCGCTTATCAGACAGTAAAATAGCTCCATCTACTAGGCCAGTAACTACACTTGCTTTATAAACATTCAGATGGTTAGAATAAATATTAAGATATGGTACCTTCCTGAAAGATCGGTTTTCTATACCAGTTCTGTACCAGCATGATTGCCTGTTCTCAAGACCGCCACATCTAAAATATCCATGTTTATTATATAATATAGTTCTATTTCATGTGTGAATCATTATCTGCTGTGCTTGACACAAATAAAAAATATAATCTATTTTACTCAAAGCATTCATTTCACTTTAACGCATGCTTTCCTCTTAAAAAAGAAAATTAAACATTTCACAGAAAAATAATACTGGGATCACACAAGGAATTAGAACATTGCGTAAAAGGAAACATATGCTTTTCTTTATTTCTAAACATCATAACGTATAACCTGGTTTCCATGTCCACTTCTGAGAATACATAAAAATATTAAGAAAAGTAATAGATCAGGCAAAAATAATGAAAAATAATCAGGATGTTTAGAACACTAGTAGCAAAACTAGAGCAATGGGGATTATTGTTAAAAATATTACCACATCACCTCGGTACTCAGTAGAGAATGTTATTTTAAAGGCTATTGAAAGAGAAGCACGTAATCTGGAAGTGGCAAATCTCTTCAACCAACTCTTTTCTGGAATTGCAGCTGAACTCACAAAGGGACTTAAACCACATAATTCAACATCATTCCATTCCCCAAAAAATGTTGACACAATGTTTATTTTCGAAACTTCTTCTAACAAAATCCTGAGAACAATCAGTAAACTCAAAAGTAAATATTCATCTGGTTTGGAGGAATTTCTGGATTATTTATTGCAAACTTGTGTTTATGCCTTTATACACTTAGCAGATATTAGCAGATAATTTATCTACTGTATAATATCTTAATCTAACTGTAACAAGTATTGTATTTCTAGGCCAATGACCCCATCTTGATCAGGTTTTGTTCAGTTTCCTTGATCCTTTGAGCAAATGCTGAGATGGCCCCTTGTTTGCTCCTGAACAGTAATATAACTTCGCTCTCTCCACCCAAGGCATCATATTGACTCGTCATACATGATTGTAATTGTATATGTGACTCAATAAATATTATTATTATTATTATTATTATTATTATTATTATTATTATTATTATTATTATTATTATTATTATTATTATTTTTATTATTATTATTATTGTTATTGTTGTTGTTGTTACTGTTGCTGTTGCTCTGTTGCTCTGTTGCTCTGTTGCTTTGTTGTTTTGTTGTTTTGTTGTTGAAACAGTCTTTAGGAGTAAAATAATTCTTAAGAGGGTGATTAGGTTCTTTCGTCTATAAATTATTCATAAATGAATTGAGTGAAATTGTTCTTAAGAGAATTAATGCTTGAAACTGATAATCTGATAGATCTATCTTTTTTCTGAATCTTGGGAAATCTGTAAGCTATAGCTATGAGGGTGTCGGTGGAGAATAATCAATCTGATTTATTGCTATAATACAATAATTGTGTAATTTCCACTTACAAAGAATGCAAATTTAAAACTCATTCTTAAGAACAATTAACTCTTTCTTAACAATAATTATATGGGTTGGATGATTAAAATTGATATAAAGATGGAACACTATTACTATCCTCAAAATATTTGTGTTTTTGCAGTCCTTGTAACTGTGAGATACATTCCATAGTAATTCCAATTTGTACATTAATATTTTTGAGAAATATTGTAAATAACTAGAAGTAAATGTCCTTTTATCTTTTTAATAAACAAATTACAAAATTGCTTGTAATATTCTTGTAAAATATTTTGTTTATAAAAGTTTGTTACATAGATGTTTTGTTACATTCCAAGAAATAAATGACCATTTGTTTTACACAAGAAGAAACATTCTGCAATAATAAAGTGTAAATAATAATGTCTAAAGAACAAATTACAGTATTTTCCGAATTTCCTATGTCACACTAATCAGTTCAAACAAAAGCACAATCCTGCAAATATGAACATTGCCTACAGCTCTTGAAGTTGTTTTCACAGTCTTCCTCTTTTCGTCATCCTTATCCATGTCATTAAATAATATTTGTTGAACTTTTGCTACATCAATCAGACAATTCAAATTATTAATTGTTTCTGAGATGCCATTCAGTTCAATAACAAAAGATAAACTACATAAATACTGTTGTTGTATATCTGAGATTCAAGTGCCAGTATTTTTGAAGAGAACATGTGTAGAAAACCAGAAATGCTAGTAATTACTTTACCAGCTAGAATGAGAACATTTAGAAGATAATCACAAAAATAAGGATTAGAATCAAAAATACAGACTTACAAATATACTGCCATCGTATCTTGGAGACATGGTGGCTGCTGATCACAATGACCTTCAATTCTGAAGTGCGGGCACTGTACTAATGTTTGGTTCCCTGTGATTTAGGAATCTTCCTATGGACAGAGCATACCCCATCCTTGTAGCCACACAGTTAA
Organism: Gryllus bimaculatus; assembly: GCA_017312745.1. Taxonomy (NCBI): domain Eukaryota; kingdom Metazoa; phylum Arthropoda; class Insecta; order Orthoptera; family Gryllidae; genus Gryllus; species Gryllus bimaculatus. The sequence goes on from BOPP01000155.1 coordinate 157,292, forward strand.
AGAAATTGGTATGTATCTCACAAATACAGGGATATCATTCCAGTATTAAAAAATTGAAATAAACCGTAATTTTTATGACTACATAAATTAGTGTTACCATGTAAATAATTTTAACATTTGATGCACATACATTTTATAATATTCATTTAATGATATAAAACCTGTTGAGCAATTTCCCCTTATTTGGCCTAATCCTTGAGATATTTTCATATGAGTAATTTCTAATGGGTGTTTTTAATTTGAATGTTTCTTATTAAAAGTGCAAAATTAAAATGAAAATGTTTATGAGCACTGTGCAAAGTTAAATGAATGTGTTCTTATTACAATATTTATGTGAAATTATAGGAAAGGGTACAACACAAAAATAATTTCTATGTATAGGGTGGAATAATACATTCCTATAAGATGAGGGAGACAGTAGCATATATTCTGGAATAGAATGAAATATTTTGAGGTAGCTATGCTAGCTCTAGAAGCCCAGAGATAGCATGAGAAGAAAACAGTAAAATAGATTTATACTTTTTAAATATACAATGAATATGGCACATAATGCTTTGACTCTTTTGATGTTTTGGAAATTTTCGTTGTGATGTATTTTATTGCTTTAATTTTCTTCATATGCTTGCATGATTGAGCACTTACAAATATGCTAAATAGTGCAAATAATCTGGCATTCATGTTGATTTGAATCCTGCCTGGAAATAAGATGTGCATGAGCTGTGATCCTATTCTTCAATGAATATGATGTGCATTCTGGACCATTCTCATAAGAACAACTCTTTTCTCTGAAAAGTGATGTCTGAATCCCATCTACTACTAGTTGAATTGATTTTAGTTTACAACATCTGAATTTGTTCTATTATTTGTAATCTTTTTCTCTAAACTTCTTATGTTTTTGTTATTTTTAGGAAATCTTAAGGGTTTGAATTTTATTTTGGGATTTCTCCATGGCTCCTGAACCATCTGTTTCATTTCTCTTAATGCCACAGAAAATGTTGATGCCTAGGTTGAATCCACCTAGCATTTCCAAAAATTTTCATAATTTTTGAGCAGGAACTCTCTATTCTATCAACCTATCAATCCTATTATCTGTTATAACTGTGTTCTAACAATGTTCAAAATGATATTTATGATTTTAATTGGCATTCCACTTTCATGTCATTCAAAGCTGAAAAGGTGTGGCTTACATTTACAACAATGTTAATATTTTTAGAATTTGTGACAAAAATGAATCTAAAAATTGTAAGTAATTTTGTAAAAAGGCCATAGCGTGGACTTATTCTAGTATAGTGAACTAGTGGGGATTCAACAGTACATTCTTTCTCGCATTATTTGTAACGGCTTCCCAATATTATAGTACTACATGAATTTGCAAAAGTAATCACTTTTGATCAACTGAAAATTTTTTCCCCGCATTAAGACTCAAACTCAGATCTACCAAGTTAACTTGCCATGTGCCTTACCGCTACACAGGCAGCAGTCTGATGTATCAACTTGGGCTGTCGCTTAAAAATCTAATTCTCTAACATTTTAAGAGGATGGTCCAGGATTTATTTTGAGGCAGTCAATTTTAGTTTCAAATTAATAATTTAAGTTTATACACCAACCTTTTGAGGCCTTGTTCATTCTCATTATCAAGACTGCAATTTATTGAAATGTTCATATGTAATGTTTAAAATATATATAGTTTATATAAAATTATAAAACTGGAAAAATAATCACAATGGATGTAAAACACCAAGAGATAAATGAATCATTATTAACTACATATATATAGAATGCAACAAGTACACATGATGGCTTACCTGAAGTACATTTAATGTATAAACTAATAATGTAATTTACTCAGCATCCTTCAAAAACTATATGAGCCATGTCAAAAGGAACAATCCATGTAAAAAGACAAAAAATACAGTTCTAATTTGGAACTATGTTAAGTTTGGAACATTAGAAGTCAACATTTTCAATGTGAATGAGGCCATGACCTATTCAGTGGAGAAAGTGCCATGTCACAGGCAGCAGGGCAGAAGAGCGAGGGGGGGTAAGGACTAAAAAGAGGATGTAGAGGCGGGGGGATTCACTAATAATTAATGTTGCTCCAAAATGGAGATTTGTACAGGTAACATGAAATTTAATTCTATATGCAAGTATTAATTCTCATTAGTATATTGTAAATATTTTATACCTGGGTACTCTCTACCATGGTATTCATGGTTTTGTTTAATTTGATATGGATATTTTCCGATGCTAATCTCTGGTAATATCTATCTTTGTAATCTCAGATATAAATATTCTCGAAGTCTATCTCATGGTTTTTATCCAGCCGTTATGTGAAAGAATTTTGTCTATTTTTTAGTTCCCTGATGTTTTTATGTTCACTAATACTTGTTCTTAGTTTTCTTTTAGTTTGGCCTGTAAATTTAAGTTCACAATCGTTACATAAATTTGGTAAACTATATTTTCTCTTTGTAATTTATTCATGTTGTCTTTGACATTCCAAAATGATTGAATTTTTGTTGATGTTCTTGAACTATATTAAACGCAGGAGTGCATTTAGATACATTCTATCTATTTGTCAAATACGGCATATATGGAAAATTAAAACATGATAATTGGTTTAAATCTTTTGTAATGCTGCATGCAGGTTTTTTAATGATATTTTTTTGGTTTTTAATATACTATTTTTTTTATAATTATTGCTTTGTAATATCTCTTGTACTATTCTGAGATTATGTTGGTAATGTCTAGGGTCAGCTAATATACTAAATTATAAATAATACCAATTTTTGTTTCAATGGGTGTTATAATTATAATTCCATGGTAATGAGATTGGATGACGTCTCAAAACTGTTTATAAACAGTTTAACGAAAATGAGATCTGCGCCATTCATTTAAGCATCCCGTTTTTAATCCAAGGAAACAATTTTAAGAAAATATTTTGAGTGTTTCTTGAGAATTTTTTTTAATTGCATTAATTTCAAATAGAAATTAAAAGTTAACTACTACTAGTTTTTTTCTTTTTTAATTGTACGTGACCATTATGAAAGAGCATATGTTTTAGAACAGGTTTTATAGAAGGCAAAAATCTCTATCTACAATTTTATAATTTTAAAGTGTACTTTTTTTTTCAATATCCAAAAATACTAAGTTTGCAGAAAATAAGACTGTCACCACAATGAGATTTTTTCTTTAATGTTCTCTGAAGTCTGTTCTTTAAAGATAGACCTTAAAATAAAGTTATGTACAATTTTTCGAAAATATGTGCAGTTTTTGCCTGATTTTGCATTGAATTTAGTCAAATTTTAAACAATTATTTCATCAGAAAATGCTCTAGATGTTGTCTTTAAATTTTCTCCTCGTATATAAGACGTTAAAAAAGTGGTGTTAGTCTCTTTTCCAGCGAACACTATATTTTCGAAAATTGCAAAATGTTAACATTCCAAAAATAGAAAGGTGAAGGTAGAGAGTTTGGCATTTTTTCCCTTCAACAAAATGTGCTCACGAAAAAATTGAAAACACGTATAGTTTTTTCGTAATTTCTGCAGTAAATATAAAAAAAATATTTTCTCACAAATAACTTGAAATTTTTTCTTTAAAGGTTTTTCACAGAAGAAGGTCACAGCTCTCTTTTTCGTTGAATTCTGTGTTTGTTTTTTTTTCAAAAATTGCGTGTTGGAAGTATTAGGAAAGACAATTCAATTTTTAAGCGTTGATCCAAATGAGTTCGTCAGAATGATTGTGTAGTAGCGGTAAAGCTCACTGCGAGGTAACACGATGGACCTAAATAGAACACATTTCATTGCATTCTTGGCTATCCGGGAGACGCCGCGTCGTTGGCTGAAAGGCCGACGTTTTGCCTGACATGTCGCTGGCTTCCTCAGGGCAGTGACACTGAGGGTGTATAGCGTAGCGCCCCAGTGTCACTGCCCTGAGGAAGCCTGCGACACATCAGGCGAAGCGTCGACCTTTCAGCCAACGACGCGGTGTCTTCCGTATAGCCGAGAATTCATGAATTCGAGCCGCGGAAGCTTAAGTGTACATTTCATTGAAGACAAACATGTCTTTCTTCAATTTCGTACCTTTAAAATGTCAATATTTTACAATTTTTGACAATTTAAGAGTTCAGCATCATTGATTTTAGCGTACTTTGATATGCGTGAGAAGAAAGTTTAAAGAAAAAAAATTGATTTTTTTGATACAATAATTGATTAAACAGTTCCCAATAATTCATGCAAAATCACGCGAAATTTACTTATAATTTCGAGGGATTGCACCTGATTTTATTTCAAGATCTGTCTTTGAAGCATTGATTTCATTAAGAAAAAAAAATTCTATGTTCAATTTGTAGGAAGACGCAGGGTAAAAATTGAACTTTCGCAATTTCGAAAACTCGGGAATTTCAGCCAATATAAGACCTACACCGTTCTTTTAAGCGTTTTGTACTCTATCCAAGGACAAAGTTATTCAAAATAATTAGAGCAATTTTTTGAGAAGAAATGAAAATATTGAAGGTAATGTACTCCCCAAAAATTAAAATATCCGTTTCAAACTCGAAGGGTCTCAAGGCCGTTTAGATCGATCTAAGAATATCAATTTTGGAGAAAATTGTCTGAACGGGTCAGGCACTAGTGTTGACCACGATGGACGGAGCGGCAGTCAGACGTGTGGCCGTCAATCGATTTTGCGATTACAAGGACACACATGAATTTTGACTAGACAACGAGTTGGAATATACAATTTATTACGTATATGAACAAGATTTATCCTCTTTTTCGTTGCCGGAGTCAGGCAGTGAGATCTTTTCAGTTCAAAATTCGTCGTTTTCGGACGCACAATTACACATTTTCTTTGCTTACGAAGTAAAAACGAATTGTTTTTGTGTAATTTTTACTGAACAAAATGTAACTGATATTTTTTCCTAAAAATTTGTTCCTATTTTAAAAAAAGTTTGCTTGCATATACCAAATGCCTCTTAAAATTGTTTAGGTATAATTTTCGTTGATATTTCTGATTTTTCAAAGATTACGAAAGATTCTAACCATGCGTGAAATTATCTTCACTGGCTCGATATCAAAATCCCAGAAAGCTAAAAAGCTATGAACTAATACGAAACAATATCAGAAACAAATTGCAATATTGCAATCGGTGCAATATTAAAAATAAACTTCACGAAGGAGCGAGTTATGTTCGAAAAACTTAATTAAATCTGACACATCTTAAAACCAAGCTTATTGCACTATGACCCTTACCTATTACCCTTACAGTCACAGTGTTTTCAATAACAAGGTAAATTAGAAACATACTATATTAAGAAATAATGTACTATGTGTCGATAATAGTCTTTGATAATGATGCAGTAATAAAGTTAATATTTAATTATATAAATTACATAATGGATCAATTACTAAACGTTTCTTCTCGATTTTAAATTTTTTATTCATAAAGTTATTGTTTCGTCATTTTATTGCTTCACCTTCTTTGGGCTGATAGCATAGAAAATTACGTGAAAATTAATACATTGATATCAACTTTGATAACAAATTTTTTTCGTAGTATAAGAAAAATATAAAATTGCATTTAAAGTAGTCATGATGCAAATGAAACACACTGAAACTTATAATAGAAAATAAAGTTTTTGGTATAATACAGTTAATCGATTATAATATATTCCTGCTCGATCCCCGTGTCGGCGTTTGCTAAGAAAGAGAGATATAAATAAAGCATATAACAAATTCACATTTTGTTTCATTCTGTCCTAGCATTTAATAATTTTTCGATGAGAGTACCACGAAAAATATGTAATTTTATATACCTAAACAATTTCTTAAAATTCCCCAAATTTTATACATAATTTAAATTTAATTTTGACAGAGTTTTTTTTATTCAATTCACTGAGCAGATTACTTGGTACTAAGTTGAGAATGATCAGCAACACTGAGGACATATTCATATTAGTTATGTTAATTAACGATTCAAATACGTCATACGTCAAAGTTGTTAGTTTCGGGTAAGTTGGTCCACAACATTGAAGATCGCAGCACTTACATTTCTCGTGGTGTGTACCAAGGAACGTAATAACATCTGTTAAATTACAATTGCATGCATCGAGAGCTCAGTGTGGAATTATATCAGTCGGAAAACTCTTCAAATTTAATTAGAAGATGTTTCCTCGACCCGTTTACACAGTGGCGGGTCATTCAAGGGTAGTTCGCTATTACGGTGAGTAGTAAATTATTATTGCTACTTTCGCATCTCGAAAAGAAGTGAAATTGTTCTTCAAAGAAGGTTATGTTTCGAGAAGAAATAAGTATTATAAATTTCCACATTTGTTTTGTCCTTTTATCACTGATAAAATATAGGGAATTAATTGTTAACAACTAATATATCTTAGTTTCTGTAACATATTTCATCATCAGTAGACAATTTATAGAGAATAGTCATACTTAAAATTGATATTTTTGCATTAGAAGTAATGTCATTTCTTTAATATATGTACTTAGAAATTGAATATCCTGAAATTGATTCGTGTTTATATTGTTAGCTTATCACATGCAGGCAGTGAGCCATTTTCTGGCAAAAATATTACGTTTTATAACTAATTATTTATAATTAATTGGCAATGTATAATGCTTGCCTAGTCAACGTAATGTGTAGTAGTATTAAATTTATTTTCGTATTATTGGACGGATGAATAAATTTATGAATTTCCTCTGTCAAAAAGTCTGAAAATTGTAGTTTCTCGATTCATGAATGTTAATTCTCCCCTTCTGTGCAAACAAACCATTTGTGTTTTGTGATAGTGAAACTTTTGGATATTGTCTGGTTAGCTATTTATTCAGCTCTGAAAATGTTCGGCATAACATTAATGTTATATTACAATTAGCAGCTTAAGTTAAACATGCAATTTTATAGTATTGAAAATGCCACTAAATGTAGTACATTGATATTAACTTACTAGCAAAATTGTCATTCCAATTTTGTTAGTGATTCAGAATCACATACTTTGGTACCCTTTAAGTGGTTTGGTATAGAAGATACCCTTTAAGCGTAAATTCCCTGCCTAGTAGTGGCCATGATATCAAATTACATACCATGTTCACGGTCAAACACAATGAGATTGACTTGTCTTTGTCGAGACTGCGTTTTTGAGTGTTGCGTGATGAACTTGATGGTTGGCGGGGTTGTGCAATCAGCCTTAGGGCCATTTCCAATGATTCGTTGGTGTGAGAACGTGTCTGGAAACGAAGAAATTAGCTAATTGTTATTATGTATAACTTAGTGAAGGTTGAAGGTTGATAGGACTTATCATACCGTGGACACTTAGGACACACAATGATAGGAGATTCCAGACATAATGTTTCTGGTGATAATGAAGCCATTATTGACAAACAGGAATAATTAGAAGAGAGTAATGAAGTTGGAGATCTGTTAGAGGAAACGAATAAACTTTAAAGCTCTTAAAAGGGGTAAATTGCAAGTGCAATATGGGAGAACAACTTGTTTTTTCAAAAAGTTGTACATGATCTTTTTTTAATCAGCTGATTTCTTACAACGGATTTTGTTTAAAGTAAAAATCGCTATCTCCAGTTTTGTAGTTTTGAAATGTTAATTATTTTTCAATTTTCGAAAAATCGTAGCAATAGCCGAAAATGGGACTAGCAATGTATATTTTACCGTCTCTTATTACATATGAGGATAAACTTTAAAGAAACAATTTGAAGCAGTTTTTTGAGAAAAAATACCTTTATTTCGCACAAAAGTACACGAAAACTACTTATATTTTGAAGAAACTAAACATGTTTACAAGAAAAAAACAAACTTTTTTTAAAGATCGGTCTTTAAGGAATATATTTAATTAATAAAAAAATCTATCTTCAAAATTATAGTTGTAGAAGGACGGACACAAAATTGCACTTTTGCAATTTTAAAAAAATAGGAAATTTCAACTGGTTTGGTCTGTTTTGGCCATGCTGTTTCTACTTAACGGTTATGTCGAATTAGGCTGTACCAATTATCTGTCGACACATTTCTGTTGGTACAACGAATGGGTTCAATTAATATTACGCAGTGGGTAGAGTTTTTTTTGCTTTGGTTATTTTCCCAAATAAAATATTCCATCACAAAAGTAGAGGGGTTTTGCATCGTACATTGAAATAACTTTCAGCACTTTTCAGTACTTGTCTGTCTTTTGTGGCACACTCATATATGCTTTGAATGGGCACTTGCCTCTGAAGGAGAAATGTCTCGTCAATAGTAGTGTACTCAGATGGCGTGTAGTGCTCATTTCAATTCAAACTTGGTCCCCGACTCTCGAAACGGAGCAAATGTATCAGATTTTACTCTGTCTTCACGATCTGTTATGGAGTCAAAGCGGAGCGCCCTTAGTAGAAAATCAAACCTTTTTTTTTTTTTGGACATCACACACCTGAATATAGGCGGGACAAATATACGCGAAAATGTATCTTCTATTGTTAGGTTTGAGTCCTTAAGAACTCAAAACCAACTATAAGACAAAGAAGGCTTTCCCTTTGAAAGCCTCAGTGTTTGACAAGTATCATTGTTTTGTTGTGTACTTCGGAACAAGTCTTTCAATCTTTTCGTTAGTGTAAACAACAATACGCTCAATCTTCAGAAAAAATAATTAAAAAACGTCGGCTTGGTTCATGATTTGGATCTCCCTTTTGGTACAAGAAAGTGAATGATAAAGTTCTTCTTCGGAGTTCTTGAATATTGACTAGGTAAAGGGAAATAGTTTATATTGTGTCACCTTTAATTTCTGCCATTTGCTACCACAATATAATTTCTGCTATCTAAATCAGAATTCATACCTTCTTAATCGCCGTTTACAACAAAAACGGCGTCGTCTTCTTCATAATAGTCATCCGATAAAAGACGTCTTCGGTTTTACATTTCGAGTCACTTGCCCTATTGTTAACTACATCGAACTCTTCTGATTGTTTCGGCTCATTTTGAGTTTATTCGTCCGTTAGAAAACGCTAATCCATTTCTGGATAGTCTGCAAATTTTGTAAGATAAGCAACAAGGCTCTGCCACATGACGCACACAATCTTAGACTTAACACTATTGATCACTGAGTGAGCTGAGAGCGACACAAATTTTAGTTGAATAATGGCTAGGAGGATAATTGACGGATAGAGCCGTAACCGACGCGAAATGACGTACATGCGCGCAAAGAACAGCGAAAGGTGTCAAGTACGACACAACCTTGTCGTTTGAAGGTTCAAAATACAAATGAGAACTAGTTGAACAAGTTGTGCCAAAACTGCACGTACTTTCTCTCACGTACTTTCATGTAATATTTCGCGACAATTACTCAAATTTCCGAAAAGTTGTATAAGACCTTGTTTTAAAATCCATCTCTCGAAACATTGCATTAAGAAAAATTTCAATCTTCGTAATTGTAGTTGTAAGAAGAACCCGAAAAAATTTTAAACTTTTGTAATTTTCGAAAATTGAAGATTTTCAACGAACACGAGACATTCATTCTCTTAAACGTCCTGCACACTACCCGACAAAAAATAAACACACGATAGTCTTTTTTTTTGATAATTTGAAATATGTCCCAGGGGCTTCATGTAAAGTACTCCTCGCAATTGAAATATCGCTTTCAAATTCAAGGGACAGCAACATCAGTCAGATTAATTAGGGTAAAACAATCTTTTTTTTTAAATTTGCCTGAACGGTTTAGCCGCTAGCGTTGTGTACAGACGGACGGACAGTTAGTCAGTCAGACACGCAGTAAGACAGACGGTCAGACAGACGATTGCCGTCATTCGATTTTTCGGTCATCAAGATCCCACAAAACATGAATTTTGGTTACAACACGTGTAAGAGGATTCTTTTCCTAAAGTTGAAACTGGTTATATTCACCTTTTCATTATAAGGGCCTTGTAATAAGAGTTTTCTCATGAAAATGCGCCTTTTTTACGCGCAGAATTACGTGACTTTCTCTCTACTCCGTAACGAGAAAGTAAAAAATAACTTCTTTTGTTTAAGAGTACATTAGCCACCGTGGGAGGATAGAGTGGACAAATGTATATGTTTTGAAAAAGTGTATTTAAAATATATTTAGGAGGAAAGCATTAAAAATGCTTATATCAAAAAGTAAACATGAAATACTGAGTTGTACAACAGGCACAGAAAGTACATTAAATTAAATAATCTAATTTATAGCATTCTGAAAGGAAAATAACCACTCTAGACCTCTGTCCCCTACGTTTCGTTCTATGAATACGGTAATTTATATCTGGTTGTTTTCTGCGAGACGCCCTATTGTAAATTATTGCTCTTCTGAGTTTGTAATAGTTGAAATTTCTAGAAAGATGTTCTTTCTTCTACTCTTAGAAATATTGAAAGAGCTAGTGAGAAAGCAGTCTATATTCAGAATATATGAACGCTGCTTTAGTGTTTTGGTAGCAAGATGTCTTAGGAACTACTTTACAAATATCTCTGCCATATACAACAATTTCTATTGCTGGGAGTAAGTAATCGGTATTAAGCAGTTAAATAAATATCGGAGTTTTTGAGAAGCAGAATAGTATACACTGTCATGCTCTCACCTCTAATTTAACTTGGAAAGCACCGGCTAGCTCTCGACTCCTGATGGTTACCTGCTAGTGACTGAAGGAGGATGGACGTTGTAGAAAAATGAACGAAGTTATTCAGTGAAACATAATTTCTTTAGTTTAATTTCTTAATAAACAAAACAAAGAAAGGGATTTGAATGATCTCGTTTCATCTCCAAAACGTATTATAACTAGATTACCATAATTCTTAATGAAAAATCTAGTTACATTGAAAAACAAAGAATTTTTCATTCTCGCCAATGCGCGGCCAGATATTCGCCATTACATGCGATTTTTCTAAAAGTCTGTTCATAACTTTTGTCTATCAGTCGACAGTCAAAAGAGAAGTTCTCCACACGACAGTCCAACCACAAGTACTTTCTGCGGCTGGTAGAGTATCTCCTCCACTGGTGCTCTCCCCATGCTCTTGTTCCAGAAAGTTCTAAATCGCTCCGGAATCTAATGAGCACGCCTGGCCATTACTCACTAAGTCGCAAGTTAACCTCGTTCAACCATGCAAGGGGCTCCTTCTGGAAAATTCTATTATCGCTATCGGCTGATGGTGTAACGGTTAGCGTACTGAACTGTTGTACCCAAGTTGGCGGGTTCAAACCCGATCGAAGCCGTGGATTTAAGGGCGAAAAAATCCTTCGTACGCCTTCCTTCGGAGGGGAAGTAAAGCCGGCTGTCCCATGTTCGTAGATTTACTTGCATGTAAAAGATCCTCAAGCCTAAATGCCGCCTCTGAGCTAAATTAAAATCGTCTGTTTCTCGCCCAAGATATACCTCCTTTCTCTGCTAGTTGGTGAAAGGTGCGTAGCGAAATTTGCGTGGTCAGACGGAAGAGCAGGCCTAATGGCCTGAGTCTCGCCACGTAAAATATGGCATCAATTCAATTCAATTCAATTTCTCACACTGTTTATAAAAGGCACGTGTCTCCGCTGCGCATGTTGTCATCGTCGGCAGCCAAAAACGTTGCATGACTGTCAGTTAATCATCGCCAAGTTGGACGGGCAGACGAGTGCGAGGAATGGGCGAAGTGTGCAGCTGCCTTTTCGCAAGCACTCCCCCTTTGTAAACAGAGGGGATGGGCTCTCGGCGGCCGCCGCGTGTCTTTACCGTAGATACTCACAAAGGAAGAAAGGGGTGGGCGAGTGGGAGAGAGATTGCCGACTGTACGGCGCCGTGGAAGAAACAAAAGCTCTCAATTCCGTCGTTTTTACGTCGTATTTGATAGCATTTTGCAATAATTAAGAACCCGTATTGTAATAAATTTTAATCAGCAAAATTCAGGGACGGCACACTGCATACATGTTTCTTTTTGTCTTTCTCTTTTGGGAGGTGGAAGAAGCCGAAACTTTACTGCCTCATACACTGAGGTGACAAAAGGCATGGGATAGCAATGAAAATATACAGACGATAGTAGTATTGAGTACGAAATGAATAAAAGGGTAGTGCATTCGCAGTACAATCATTTGTGCTCAAGTAATACATGTAAAAAATATTTCTAACGGGATTATGGCCTCGTGTTGGGAATTAACTTTGAACGCGGAATGATAATTGGAGCTGGACGCACGAGACATTCCATTTCGTAAATCGTTAAGGAAATCAATATTCCATCCGAAGGTTCAATCAGATCAGCGGTACTGATCAGTGTCAATCAGATCCACAGTACCGATCAGAGCAGTCGGCCGCTGGAATTCTCCTCCAGACAGCAGTTGAATTCGTTCTAGCCAGTGTTTAAAATCATACCACCGTCTGAACTGTTACCCTAATCACCCGAGTCAGAGGCATTGGAGTAACATCAATTCATGCCCTGTGCCACCAAAGCGAGTACAAACTTAGAGCTTGCCTTAGATGAAACGGCACTCCGCTGGGGGCGAGATAGCTGTACGAAGTCGACGTGCAAGTCGACGTGTAGGGCGGTGTTGGATCTCATGTTCTATTGGGAAGAAACTCCGCCTCATCTTGAGTAGTACCGAACATTACACATAATTATTATGTACTAGTGGTTGGTACGTCCGGAAACAAATACTCAAGTCTTAAGTAGTAAATGCCCAACCCCCCAAGTGATGCTGTTGTGGTCGTCCGTGCTCGAGTCGTTACGGCGCTGACACGTCACGATGACGCCACGCCGAACCCGATATTTTACAGCTCTCAGCACATTCCGAAGCAGTGTCTCTGGTTACAGCGGCTCCGCGCACTTCCTCGTGGGTCGGATTTCTTTTCGAGGGCAGGAGAACGACGAATTCGATTTTCATCAGAGAACTGGATGTGTCAAACTTGGTCGTTAAAAACTCCCGCAATGAAAATGTCGACAAGAATTATTCTTCAGACAGCGTCTGAATTAGACGTAGCTGACAAGGGAGACAAAGTAGGTTATCGTTGATTTTTGGAGTAAGTTCAAACGCGGGACAAGGGGTCGGCTAATATTCAATTGGAAATCTTCAGCATACATGTGGTGACAATTTTTTATTGACTTGCTTATATCATTAACATAAATAAGGAACGTGAGGGGACCTAACACTGAGCCCTGTGCAACGCCGCGTGCTAATGGCAATGTACAAGGCACACTGTCACCGCACACGTTTTAGCTGCCGCTCAGATAGATAGCTGGAGAGCCATTTGTGTGGATGTCCAATGTTTATTAACTTTACTAACAAAATATCGTGATCGACAGAATCGAATGCCTTGCCAAAAATCGAGAATTGTGATTTTACCGTTGTCCACTGCATTTCTGGCGTCTTCAATTACACTGAGGAACACAGTTCTTTTACCGAGTCTAAACCCTGACTGCTTTTTGTTCAAAATACTGAAATTTTGAAGGCGATGCTCAATCTGTTTTCTGGCGATATTTTCAAGAACTTTTGATAATATTGGCAAGATATTGATGGGACGGTAATCAACAGGCGTCATAGGATTGGCGCTTTTAGGGAGAGGATGGACAAGTGCTCTCTTCCAGGCCGAGGGAAATTCGCCGCTCATTAGCGAGAAATTTATGATGTCTACATTTGTCAGGAGGGAGAGAGAGAAAGAGAGGGAGAAAGAGAGAGAAAGAGAGAGTGAAAGAGAGAGAGAAAGAGAGAGAGAGAAACAATCAGAAAGACAGAAAAAGAGACGGATACTGAGGGACAGGGACAGCGAGAGAGACGGGAGACGGAGAGAGAAAGGGAAAGGGAAGATGAAAGAAAGAGATGGAGGGCAGGACAACGCTAATGTCTCTCTCTCTCTCTCTCTCTCTCTCTCTATATATATATATATATATATATATATATATATATATATATATATATACATTGGCGGGGACACGTTTATTATGGATAAATTGACTCTCACATACAATTATCTGTTGAGATTTCCCCAGGCTGATAATAATTATGGGCGTTAATTCACTTACAAGATGGTGATGATTGTGATGTCGCTACTTCACCCTGAAAGGATTACCGGTCCAACACCGATCATCTGCATCGGAGGACCCGTTGAAGTGGCCTGTAGTCGCCCGGAGCGCCCGCGATGTCAGGCTGGGCGGGAGATCATCCGTGGCCGTCCGCGGATTGAGAGTCGATTTTGATGCGCAGGCCGTCACACGTCGCCTGGACCGCGTTTTACACCCTCGCGGATAATTTCAGGGTGTTGATCCTATTATCCTAGTCCGTCATCCGGTATATATTCCGGTGCTGAGTGAGGGCTGGTAGGATCGTGTGAAAAACAGCGATCGTCTGTTGAATGGCTGTTGGCGCCGTTTAACCAAGAACTGTGGACTCTCTAAGGGCCGACCGATCGCTGTCGAGATTCTTTCTCCAATAATCATATCTTTCTAGCGCCCTCAGCGCACTCGATTCCCGTCCCCATTCTTTTCGCAAGATGCGTGAGCTCTGTCACGTGCGTAGCGCAAAGACTTTTTTGGCTTGTTCAAAAGTTTCCAGAACATTCTGTCACCCGAGCTCTGTGATTGGGTTAGGAGGACCGCCCATCTTTTCAACCTTCACTTCCTAACATGTAATAGGTTGTTTATTGTGCTCCATCTAGTGCCTACGTGACTCGACACACGTCTATGTCCCTTTTACGAAGCTTCATGGTTTATTGTCCCATAGGAATTAGCTAGCGAGTTGCTCCCGAGTCTCTTAATACGACTGGTCCGGGAGTCAATCACCTACTGCCAAACACAAAGGTCGTAGGGGTGCTTTTCGGAGGCGGGCGACCGTCGGGGTATCCTTCGGAAGCTCAATTCAATTTCGTACTAAATGAATTTAATCACTATGTTTCAATATTGTTACTGATTATCATGCATCGTAATGTGATTTTATTGTTGCAGAGGACCCGAAGACGATTATGCAAGACAGTATTTTGTGTGCACGTTTGATGGAATTGTTGCCTGAGGACGCCCAAGAAAGGACAGAGAAATTTGCCACAGATGCTACATTATGTATCGAAACTATGTCGACGTGCTCAAGGTATCCTAGAATGTTTCCGAGTTTAGATTCAAATTATCATTCTCATTACCCCAGGAACGAAAACAGTTGCACGACCTTTCCCTTCTTGGACGTAGATTGCCGCCATAGAATGGTGAAGTTTGATATCATGAGCTCCTCTAGTTCATCAAATTCATCCTTAGAAAATTCAGAGGAATGTGACTTTGAACCAAAATATTACATGGAAGCGACATCTGTAACCGAGGAAATAAACAGCATAACGCAGATGATGTCCACCGTCAAAGCAACTGATGAAACTACAAATCGACGTTCTCCACAGTTGCAAACTGTGACTTTAGTGGGAAAATCTGACGTTAAATCGGCTTCAGCAATGGATATTATGTACGTTAATGTGACTACAGAGGACGTAACTAAAGCAGCATCAACTGCAGCAATGGATATTAGTTGTGGGAAGCTGTCTTCAGAGAAAATCGCCGCAGCAAGATGTACTTCAGAAAAAGCTATTAGTTACATGGATATCTCCTCAGGAAAAGTATCTCAAGCAACGTCGACTGTCTCAATGGATATTAGTTGTGTCAATATGTCTATAGATAAAATAGCTGACGCAAGGCCAACTGCAGAAATGGCTATTAGTTATATGGATGTGTCTTCAGGAAAAGTATCTCAAGCAACGTCGACGGCATCAATGGATATTAGTTGGGGAAATATGTCTTCAGAGAAAATAACTGGAGCTAGATCAACTGTGGAAATGGCTACTAGTTCTATGGATGAAACTTCAGGAAAAATATCTAAAGCAAAATCCACCGCCTCAATGGATACTAGTTGCGTCAATGCTTCTTCGGAAAAAATAGCTGAACCAGGATTGACTGTACCAATGGCTACTGACTTTACGGCTGTAGCTCCAGAGAAAATATTTAAAGCAGAATCGGTAGTATCAATGGATACTAGTAATACCAATGCGACTTCGGAGGAAAAAGGCGATGCAAGATCGACTGTACCAATGACTATTAGTTCTGTAGATAAGGCTTCAGGAAAAATATCTGAAGCGAAATCGACTGCAATAATGAATACTAGAGGTGTGAATATGTCATCGAAAAAAATAACTGAAGCAAAACTGACTGCCACAATAACTGTTAGTTCTGTGGATGTAGCTTCAGCAAAAACATCGGCAGTAATAATGACAACTTCAATGGATACTAGTAGTGTGAATATAACCTCAGGGAAAGCAACTGAAGCAACTGTTCGAATGGCTACTAGTTCAATGGATGTGGCTTCAGGAAAAACATCTGAAGTAAAATTGGCAGCATCAATGGAGACTAGTAGTGTGAATATACGTTCAGAGAAAGTAACTGAACCAACTGTTCGAAAGGCTACTAGTTACATGGATGTTGCTTCAGCAAAGACATCTGCAGTAATATTGTCAACTTCAATGGATACTAGTAGTGTGAATATAACTTCAGGGAAGGCAACGAAAGCAACTGTTCAAATGACTACTAGTTCTATAGATGAGGCTTCAGTAAAAACATCTGAAGTAAAATTGACATCATCAATGGATACTAGTAGTGTGAATATACGTTCAGAGAAAGTAACTGAACCAACTGTTCGAAAGGCTACTAGTTACATGGATGTTGCTTCAGCAAAAACATCTGCAGTAATATTGACAACTTCAATGGATACTAGTAGTGTGAATATCACTTCAGGGAAAGCAACTGAAGTTACTAGTTCGATGGATGTGGCTTCAGGAAAAACATCTGAAGTAACATTGCCTGCTCCAATGAGTACTAATGATGTGAATGTGTCATCTGAAAGAGTACGTAAAGCAAAACCGACTTCAATTCACACTAGTCGTAGAGATTCGACTTCAGAAACTAAATATGAAGCAAACACGGCTACCATAATGAATACTCACCCGCAAATTAAGATAAAGAGGGCTTTTTCCATAGACGAAAGTACATGGGCTCAGCTTCCTCTCTCAGGTAGGAAGAAACTGGCATATTAACGAATTCTAAAGATATTTACTAGGAAATCTTGACTGTTCGGGAGTCGCCGCATTCTAGGTGGAGTACAAAATACCGCAGCCAAATATTGGCAACTACCTAGAATGCAGCGGCTCTAGGAGAGCATGCACTCCATGGCTTCCGGCCGCAGAAGCCATCCTCTCATCATTGACAGACGTTTTTTCTCGCTGTTTAAAGAGGAGCAAGTCGGCGAAATGGCTCAAGAATCTACCGTTCCAGTGGGATGCCGTCGTATTCTACGAGCAAGGAGACCGACAGGCTCTGCACGTCATCGCACCCCGAAGGACACTGAAAGGTATTTCTTTCTTTCTTTCTTTCTTTCTTTCTTTCTTTCTTTCTTTCTTTCTTTCTTTCTTTCTTTCTTTTTTTCTTCTTATTTATTTATTTATTTATTTATTTATTTATTTATTTATTTATTTATTTATTTATTTATTTATTGTAATTTAAATATAAACTTTTACGGGAATTACTATAATGGGGAAATGAATACTGAGCGGTTAAAAGCCCCTGGAGTTGAAGATATGTAACGTGCTTGTGTTCACAATTGTCTTGTCACGCGTCGGGCAGACATTTTGTAACAAGCATTAACACTGAACGCTACTAATTAATCTTATTTTATCTTGCCCCAAGCTGGGCAGCTATTTGTAACGTTTTCATGATTTTCTAATTTAATTTGCCGTGCTATGCTCGGAAATTAATAGCTCTAATAAACTCTAATTGCTCTAACAACTCATAATTTGGCTGGCTCTATTTTTCTTTATTTATCCCGATCTCGCATGAGGTCGACGTACAACATACGTCACCATACCTGTTGCACGTGGATGTGTGACTGTACAGAAATCACGATTCCTGGAACTTCTGTGAAATTTACAACTTAATGAATTGATGGCATTTCAATGAAATATCAGTCTTTTCTTTTCAAAAAACAATTAAAATTTACTGTAAAGTTCTAATAACATGTCTGGAGCTCGTTATTGATAAATGATTCTACGGCCTTTGAAGATTGTTAAACCGTACGGCTTCTCCTGTGGTGTGATTTGTGAACCTAATGTGCGTGCAAACAAATGTACTCGACTGTTGATAATTATTTAGTTAGAGCGTAGGCTTTCGCGGCCGGAGTCAGTATTTCCTAGGCTGTCCAGGTGACGCCGCGTCCATGGCGTAGGTGCCGACGTTTCGGTCGCCATTCTGCGACCTTCCTCAGGGCGTAATGCCTAGGATTAGTTCCCGAGGAAGGTCGCAGATTGGCGACCGAAACGTCGGCACCTTCGCCATGGACGCGGCGTCACCTGGACATTCTAGTAAATAATTATTTAGTGCGCTATTCTAAAATCCCTAGTAACCTAGTGAGGGAGAGGCGCGACTCGGGACGGCGCTCCTCGCCTGATTTTGCTGATACCGGGCGACCGAAAACGCCAAAGTTAGAACTCGCATCTCGAAAACCGAGACCGTCGCGAACGAGAGGTATTTTTCGTTTGAAGCGACCGGCGAGACGTAACCGAAAAGCTAAAAAGTGCAAATGCTCTCGGACGCACCGTTTGGCCGTCAAAAAATCGTCAAATGTCAAACGACACCACGTGACGACGTGGAACTTTCAAAAACGTCACGTCCCGGAAGCGGAACCCGAGGCTCTCGCGGCCTCGGCGCCCCGAGAGCGAGACTTGGCGGGTACGACGCATTTTGAGGCTGCGGAGGAAACGTACTAGATTAAGGGGCAACGGGATACTGTCCCGCCGAAACTAAAACATGGACGCGCGCCGCCTTTCTGACGCCCAGACCCTAAAATTTTTTCTCGATTTTTTGCAAGTTTTTTTTTCGTCTCGCGTTGTTTGAAAGTGTCTCAAACGGAGATGGTAGTCGAATTTTAACCAAAACGCAGTACCGCTTCACGGCCTTTTGGCTAAAATCAAAGTGTATTTATTAGATTATTTAACATTTTGATATGTTAGTTTTTGCTGCGGTCTTTTAGCCCCATTTTAGCTGTTGCTGCCTCCTTTTTTGTCCACTCTTGTTGTAGATGTTATTTCGTTGTCGATATTGTATAGTTTTGTTTTTGTTCTCCTTCCTTGCCTCCCTGCCTGTCCCTCCACCCCCTACCCAGCTCCTTTTCATTTTTATTTTCCTCCCGTATTTTCCGCTCTCTTTATGACCATAACCAGGAGAAATCTCCCCCTCCCCACTTGCCTGGGCTTCAATCCCAATGTCGTGTTGCCCCCTCAGCGTCTTAACCCGGAATGCTGGGTTGCTCGAAAGAGGCGACTTTGACGCGTCGGCCCGAATGCCAAGGGGCCGAAATCGAGAAAGTCGGCCTTTTCGAACTTGAATACCTTCCAGGCGAATGCCGTCACCGCGTTGCCCCGTCGCGTGCGCGCATTACGCTCGCCTGGGCTTCGATTCCGGGCTCGCATTTCCCCCTCCCGGTCTTATCCCGGCAGGCAGGGTCTCTCGAAGGCGACTTTGACGTGTCGGCACTCTTCAGGAGGTGCCGACGTGGTGAAAACGCGCTTTTGAGCCATGAATAGATTCCAGGCGAATGTCGTCAGAGCGTCTGCCGCTCGTGTGCGAGCATTAGGCTCGCCGGGGCTTTGACGACGAGCCCGCTTTTCCTCCGGGAGGTCTTGCCCCGGCATGCAGGTTCTCTCGAAAAGCTAACTTTGACTCGTCGGCCCCCGCCGACATGGTGAAATTTCTGTTTGGCGCCATGTCTTGACGGCGTAATGTCTGTCTGTTTGTCCGTTCGACCGTATGACTGTCGCCAGTGCTAATGCCAGCCGCTTTTCTCCGAAATTGATAATATGCCATCAATTTTAAGGAACCCAAGGCCCTCTGAATTTGAAGCGGATATTTTGATTTTTGGGGGTACATTAAATGCAACCCAATCATTGTTCAAAAGTTTCTCGAAACTGACAGAATTTTTGGATTTCACTTTGTCCTCAATCGTTGAAGTGCAGGCTTCATTATCGTCACAATAATTGATCTGTCGAAAATTGCGAAAGGTCTTTTTCAACAACTATGAAGACGAAATCTGTTGAGGGGAAATGGTAGGAGATATTAAGGATTATTACAAAATAAGAGAAATTTTGTTACCTATATACAAAATTACTGAGGAAAGATTGACAGAAATTCTTCGCGATTAAGAAAACGTCCAATAAATCTTGGAAATATGAATCTTTTGCTTTAAAAATACGATTTAGTGATTGGTTGGAAGAATAAAAGTATCTCCAGCCAAGGAGACAAAATAATTATTGCAGATAAAAAAAGGTGCGTTCCATTTGTAATTAACGAGCATGTAATAAGTAATTTAACTAAGTATACAAAACCGGAAGAGGTAGTTAAATATTTAGAAGATTATGATATTAGATGCAATGTTAGAAATGAAAACATGTGATCAGTATTAATTTTGTTAGAAGAAACAAATATGTGATTGAAAGTAGATAAAGTGAAAGTGAAGTTTTATATACTGGTTTTCAAAATCATTGGGAAACTAAGGATTCAAAATACGTTTAATGATTTTTTTAAAAATCAGACTACATGGCACAATTTGATAAAATACAATTTTAGAAATACAATTTTACTTTTGTAAGGGAATAAAGCATATACTAACGTATTGTCCGAAATTGAATGACAAAAATTGAATGGTTTGAGAAACTTGGCAAGTTAAGTTACTTGGAGTAATCACTCCAAGTAAAGAACCATAAATGTTCAATTTATGAAATTGAAAATATTGGAAATATAGCCTCTTCAATAGATTTAGTAAGTTTACCAAGCACTCTATACTAGTGAAAACATATGAGTAAGTACTTTCTTGGCAGAAAACCCCATTTGTATACCTACAGTTAAAGTAGAAATACGTGGAGCCATGGAAAAGAGATTTTTTTAAATAAACACGATTCCAAAGATGACACCAACCTGACCTACATTAGATAATTTTAATTTTGAAATCCAATATTAAGGCAATCGAATAACGAATTAGAAACAATCGAATAACGAAACAACTTTTTTAAATTTTCTTCTTAATGATGATTTTGTTTTTCAGAAAATGAATACCCCGGAGGGACTATGCAACCTCGCGGAGACCAGATATGGAACCACGCCATCCACGTTCAAGAAGGCGCCGAGAGCATAGCCAATCTGGGTGATTTCTTTCCCTTACATTTACCTTTCTTCTTTTTTTAATGTGCATGCCAGTTTTAATTTATTGATTTCTTTCGTTTATTACAATGTTGATTTTTATGTTATGATTATTATTATAAATGTGTCGTATTTTGTCAACTTCTAACCATTGTTAATTAAGTGCAATACAGGTCTTGTCTTATTAAATAAGTTTGAGGTAAAAATACTTGGTGAAAACTACGTGGGGATGCAATTAAAGTTGTTTGATCCTTGTCTGTTTTGTGATTCAATTAGAGATAGTTTTCAGTAGTTTGTCTTCTGCGTGTACATTACTGACACCCTTAGTTGCATTTGTTCTTAACAGTAGTATGTTTCAGTGTCAATCGTCTACAATTAAATTTTATTCGTCCTCGTATTAATACTTAATATAACTTAAAATATTATTTCAAAAAGGTTTATTAAATTATCTCTGCTCACATTGAAATACTTTATTGAGTTAAATTTATTAGAGAATGAAGAATTACATGACTAGCTACTCTTTCTAAATTTTGTTAGAAATAATTAGTCATGATGGGTAACTATAGTAAAGCAAGTAAGTTTACTATGAAGTAGAAATTTTACAAAAAAAGAGTCATTTTCAAATAACTTAATTTTTACGTCTTTTAATAATGAACACAGTGAAATTGAGAAAAAACACACTCATATTGAAATTTATTTCTGTCAAATTGAGAATAACCATTTTCACATTGAAAACAATAAAGTATAGATCTAAAATATGTGAAAAAAAGTAAAGTTTTAAAAAACAGACACATTGCTTAAAACCCACTTTTTAACAATAAATAATAATTCGAATAAACATATCAGATAAACTTAATGCAGGAACATATTACTAAATACTTAATGTATTTAATTCAGAAAACTGAGTTATCGAGTAATTATAAATTGTATCTTAGTTTGCCGGCCATTTTACTCTCTCATTCTTCATAAGAAGGGAATCTTTTGGGCGCCACAGTTGAAATGTACACAATTTGCTCTCAATTTACACCAAGGAAAGGTTATAAATATTTCTATTTGAGATTAGGTGCCACATTTGACTTATTTTCACCGTTCCTGTAACATGTTCTTTTCATTTTATTTCACAATTCGTTGCTAGGATATTTAAAAAAAAACTCTTACGTACTTCTTGTGGCCTCAATGTATAGTAAATTACATCTTCTAACATGTGATATTGTCAAAATCCATGTTTTGTAGGTCAATGGTACTTAAAAATCGATTAACGGCAAAACGTCGGTCTATCCGTTGGTCCGTTCGTCCGTCTGTCCGTCCGTTCGTCTATGGTGAACACTAGCACCATAACCGTTCAGCCGTTTTCCTTCAAAACTTATATTTCTCGATTAATATCGATGGACTCGAGATTTTGGGAATCTCAAACGGAGTTTTTTTTCCTTTTTAAGACTAATTTACATGAAGTCTCAACATCTTCAAAATTTTCTCAAAACTGGCGGTACAATTGTTTGATTGAACTTTATCCTCGGTTAGCGTAAATAAAACTTAAGAGAATGGCGCAGGTATATTTTCTTGAAGACCCTAATTTATCGATAATTGTGAAAGTGCAATGGTTTTTGGAGTCTTATTGGAACTTATACTGCATATAAAGATTATTTTCCTTAATGAAATATGATTTTTGAGAATAGATCTTGAATAAAGGTCATATTCAATTTTTCGAAACTAAGAGTGGTTTTCCTGTAATTTTGCGCAAAATATAATCGATTAAAAGTTTATTTAACAATTATTTTCTCAAAAACGCTCCATATTTTTTCTTTAGATGTTCTCCTCAAATGTGTGAAGGGACGCTACAAAATATGGTGTAAGTGCTATTTTTGCCGAACTCTTCGTATTTTCAAAATTTACAAAATGTTAACATTTCAAAACTACTGAATTGAAGATTAATATTTTTGCCTTACACAAAGTCTGTTGTAAAAAATCATCGCTTTACACATAGACATAAGATCTTTAAACAGGAGATGTACTTTTTTAAACGAGTAGATTTCACGTTATGTATCTAAAAATACCCAATTTAAAAAAAATACTCAAAAATAACTAAAATGTTTTTCTTTTAATTTGGTGCTTGTATAGAAGTTTAAAAAATATGGTGCTAGTCCCATTTTTTGCAAACTACCCATATTTTTGCAAAATTGCACAAAGATAACGTTCAAAACGACAGAATAGAAGATAACGATTTTTGCTTTAAAGTATGTTTTAAAACATTACCTCTTTAAAAAAATGAATTGCACATTTTAAAACATTCGAAAGATTTTGTAACAGAAATGTATCCAATTTCCAAAAGATTAATTTTCTTAAAAAGCGCTCCGAATTCGTTCAATAAATTTTCTCCTCGTACGAACGGGAAAACGGACGGTAAAAATATGGTTCTTGTCCCATTTCGTCAAACTGCGTATTTTCAAAAATGGCAAAAATTGCGTGTTGGGAATATTGGGTTCAGGAAATTACATTTTTAAGCGTCGAAATACACGGCGTTTCTATAACGTAGTGGTTTGGCTGCCGGCAAGATAACTCAGAGGATCTGAATTGTAGTCTCGGCGTTGAAAATATTTTTTGCTGGTTGAAAACACGTTTTCATGTTAATGTAGTAGTATAATATAGCAGAGCAGTTAAAATAACACGAGAAAGTAGGTTCTATTTTAGCACCGATATTTATTTTTCATTACATTTCACTTTCTAGCTATATTATGTGCAAAATTTTAAAAATAATTATTACCCTAGCAATTTCATTTATGTTTTTTATTGTATTTCTTGTATCTGGTATCATTTCTTTTATTTTGAATGACATTGGTAGCTTTTTTAACACATTTTTCAGATCTTATTAGAATTTCTAACATAGGTTGTACAAAATTTTTGATTTTCTTATAATATGTTTTAAAATAATCATGTAATTCATACATTTATGCAGTTTGCAGTGTCTTACTGAGTAGAATAGAATTTTGCAATTTATATCACGCAGAATACCGGTCGACAAGTCATATCTGTACCCGTTTTACATTTAAATTGGAAATGACAATAGCAGATTAATACATGTTTTAGAAAAATATTAATGTACGTTTGTAGAAAATGCACATGTTTACTTGTGTGATACTGCCGGAAATGTTTTTATCCGCAGGTGCAGACGCGGATTTAAGCAAGAAGACAACAGCGTGCAGCATCATTAACAAAAACATTCCCCAACGCTGACGTTTTAGTTTTAGCTTAGCTAACTATTGTATTAGGACGCAGTCGGCCTGCTGCGTGTGCCTCTACCAATGATGAATAGTGCTGGTGAACAACAACAATTAAAGTCAGTGCGTGGAAAACCAGCTATGTGCGCGTGTGAGTTAGTGTCGCTCAACAAGAGTCAGCGCAAGTCGCGCTGGCAGACTTTAAAGACCAGATCAGTAGTTAGTAGGATCCAACAGCCTAGCACAAAGTGAATTTAAATTTAGTACCTTATCTTTCGTGTTATTATTATTATTATTATTATTATTATTATTATTATTATTATTATTATTATTATTATTATTACTATTACTATTAATTTTATCTCTTTTTAAAAGTATTATGTTTTTTTTGTTTTTTTCTATCAATCATTTTAAATATGTATATATGTAAAATTACCAGAATACCAGACTGCCGCGTAGAGTAAGCGCAGACACTTGGAACATAGACCTGTTTTTCATTTCAAATTTATTTTCAACTTCCGTCTTTGTAATTAAAATGCTTTCAAACAATTTTTGTAATTCTTGCATTTGTTAACTTCATGTATTACGTTTTTGTGAGTTATTTTAAATCATGTTTGTTTCACTAACTACTTATTTGTATACCATAATGCATTTTACAATTGAATATGATACAACTTTTTTCTCTCATTTGTTTTTTCATGACGTGTGGTTAGGCAGAAGAGTGGGCTTGATGGCCTGAGCCTCGCCAAATCAATAAAGCAATTATTATTATATCTGTAAAGAGATTTTCATTATTGATTTTGAAAATGTGATATTTCATCTCATCTTCATATATCATATTATTTTTCACGTTAAGAGAAGTTAGTTATCTGTTAGTAGGTTAACAGCAAATGTAGTTTAGTTATCTGCGCCGGAACAACAATACACTTCAGCAATATATTTAGTTTTTTGTTTATGGCCTGAAGAAATGCATGATCAAGACACAAACCACTTCTAGCAGACGGTGTTTTAATGGAATTTAAGAAATGTTCAAAAACTTATTCATGAATCCAACTCGTATATCTGTGACCACTACAATATACTAGACTTTATAATTTTTGAATATTTGTATCTCCGACGATGTCGTAATTTTTAATGTGACGAACGTGGTTGAAAGTTTGTATAAGATTGTTTTAGAAATGTATAAATTGCAGTCAATTCAAAACCATTATATTGTACCATGAACGAAAAATATACAGAATCGGAATTGATTTATTACTTGAGTTTTAACTTAAATGTTTACTAAATGACATTAAGACGGAACTGTGATATATGTTTGCCCCATCTTGATGAGCTTCACATTGTTTCAATTTTGCACAGAGATTACATATGACAGCTGCTTTGAGACTGGACCACGCACTTTCGTTAAGAAGAAAAATTGTGCTGGAAGGTCTTTTGTCGATCCCAGGCAACGAAAAGTCTTAAGTTTTCTTTCTGTGGTGATCCCTGTGCTAGTGCCCACGTCTCTAGTGGAAATGTTTAATTGTTCCACGAAATCACGGATGTGAAGGAGCTTGAGACACCGTGGTTTTCTGGAGAGGTAACCGTCTGCGAACCCCGGGGACCCAACGATGCTGAGCCTCTGCCCTAAGAGAAGAAAGGCAATGACTAACTACGACGGACGATGACTGATTGGTTTAAGAGAGGATTTCTCCACAGTTCCTTTGGACGTAAAGGGCTCATGAAACGTTTTTGCGAAAAATGTAACAGAATGTTTTCAAAACTGTACCCCTCTGTACCTCGCCCGCCTCAGAAACACGTTTTTCTGCCCACGACCGGAAACGATTCACAAAATCTGACTCAACCGATCACTGAGAAACATCGGCAGTCTGGACGCCCGGCCAGCAGCCGATATTACACAAATCACCACAATGACTGCACCTGTACGTTTACTTCTGTGAATCCCTCTCTCATCTAGTTTGTATTTGAGAAGGAATATCCTTTTTATTGTGCACATATAATTTCCATGCGCCAATGGTATTGTGGCGTCATACGGGTGTAATCGAACACAGACGAGAGTGGTTTGCAAAAGAGTAGATTTATTACAACCTAGACCGTAGTCTCAATTTAACAACTACCCTGCTCACAATAAACTAAATAAATAGACCCACTACAAGAAGAGTTAATTTAAGAACGGCTACCACACCGCAACATACCACCGATGTTCCCTGTATGAAGCCGCTCTACTTTGAGACCATCTACGTGTCTCGCAAGTCACGACAATGAATTGCCGGCCCCTCGCCCTAGTGCACCTACACGCACAGACACGCATTTCACCTGTCGCCGACTCCGCTAAAACAAGAAGACTGGGGCATTGTTCTCCTGGCCTTATATAGGCCCTTTTGGCTCTACCCGCCGCCCCCATTGCCTCCTCCCCAAAGCTGCTCTGGGCCCGCTACGTCCACGGAAAGTCCCAGTGCGTCATTACTCCGCCCTTTATTTAACATCCGACGGTTTGAGCGTGGCACGACGCTACAATATTCTATATTTTATTACTCAACTCCACACAAGCGTTCTGACTAGCAACGATTCTACAGGACAAAATCAGTTTTGAGGCACAACTCAAAAGGGTGAGGAAGCGACAGCGGAGTAACTTCAGTTGGAGTCACCCGGGGCAAAACCAACGGAATCATACTCCAAATCAAATATAAAAAGATCAATTACTGAATTAATTACACATTATTTAATAAAATACAAGTATACACTTGGTTTTTGTTAGTATTGCCTCTTACTTTTATCACCAGTTCACCCATTAAGAAAAAATAATTGAAGTCGACACTCTTTGACCATTTAACGTTTTTGGTTTGTAACCCCTACGCGTGTCTGTCTGTCTGGAACGGGAATTGGAATTTCAATAATAATGGTCAAAAACTTTTGCGTTAACAAACATTTACTTAAAAAAATAGATGATGATGATGATGATGAATTACAATTATTTTACAATTTTTAATAAAAATATAAAACAACCCTTTCTTTTATTA